>AYEL01059056.1:0-16851 GCA_000484575.1 Olivierus martensii | reverse complement strand
TAGTTTATAAAATAATTTTATTATATTATAATAATGAGCATTTATATATTATTTATATTATATTTAATTATGAGCATTTTGCTCATAATTAAAATTAATAAAATAATAAAACTAATTAATTAAAATTAATAAAATATTAAAACTATTGAAACATAAAATTATTATAAATAAATTAAATAAATAATGTTTATTAGTTTATATAATAATTCTCTGCTTCAAATAAAACTATAATAAAATAAGTATTATTAGCAGACAAATACAATAAATCCCTAACTTATGTGGTTAATTTGTCCAAAAAATTTCTGCATAAGTAAAAAATCACTTAAGTCCAACAATGCTTAAATTCAATATACACACAACAAACAATAACAAACAGAATAACCAAATGAAATTTATGATTATACTTTAGTGATAGATAAGAAAATTTAAGACATTAGGTAATATTTTTACAAAAAAATAAAAAATAAATTATTTAATGAATTTTTCATTTGCATTTCATGGAGACTTATGTATCCACATATCTCAAAAACTGCATAAAATCAAAACTGTGTAAGTTTGGGATATTGTACATTGATATAATATAAATATATATATTTATATTTATACATATATTCATAGTTAATAATTAATATATTTGCCTGCTGATAATGATTAATTTCCTATAACTACTTATTATTTATATTTATTTGGAAATAGAAAAAAAAATATTAAAAGAGTTCATCAATATTAGAATGACTTAACTAATACTATCATCATGAATTATTTTAAATATTTATTTTTAGAGTAATTGGGAAAGACGTATGTACAAAAGTCTTAATAATATGTGCAATGAATTAGGAATTGCACTCTCAAGAAAGGTAAATCAAATATAATTATAATATGATAATTGAAATATAATTGGTTAAATATATGTTTGAAATTTTATTTTCTTTATATTTTGAATAAAAAAGTTAATCTTTAATGTGTTGGTTATATATTTCCCTTCTTGTTTGAGAATTATACTATAGTGTTGCATAAATGCAACACTACAGTATAATTCTCAAACAAGAAGATATATTGACTTAATTTGTCTATATTTTAATTATTTATTTAAAAGAAAATATTTTTTATTTATCAAATTACTATTTTTTTAATCAATTTTACATCAGGAAGTAATGAATGACATTTAATTTTTTATATATTATAATTTTCTTGAAATATAAATGTTGTGATGAAATTTGATGATGATATAAATTTTGTACTCTGCTTTATGATCAAGATAATAAACTAAAAATTTAATGATTTGATTTGCTAGTAAACTATTAAAAATTAAAAAATTGCTATTGTTTAAATGAATTTTAAAAATGCATTTATTTGTCATATTTTTTAATAGACATAGATTATACTTTAGTGATAGATAAGAAAATTTAAGACATTAGGTAATATTTTTACAAAAAATAAAAAATAAATTATTTAATGAATTTTTCATTTACAATTGAATTGAAATATTCATCATAAAATGCAAATTTTTCATTTGCATTTCATGGAGACTTATGTATCCACATATCTCAAAAACTGCATAAAATCAAAACTGTGTAAGTTTGGGTATTGTATAGGGACCGTCATCCCCGTGAAATTTGAATACTGAACAAAAAGTATATATTCTTTTTTGTTATTTTTGTTCTGTGAAGTGTTCGTTATCCGAACATGTGTTTGTTAACAGAACATAAAAATCTTTAAAAAAAGTGTTCGTTATCTGATTTGTCGGTAACCGATCACCCACTGTAGTTTTTTGGGAATTATGCTCTAATTCATCCTACCCTTGCAAAGACACTGATAATCATAGTGATTTATAAAAATTTGGTTAAATGTGAACAAATAAAGAGCATTTAATGTTCAAATATTAATCATAAATATCACTTCTATTAGTTAATATTACTTATAAAAATATGATTTGTATATAAACAGGAAACAAAGACTATACATGTATCACTCATTAGTCATCTCTTACATAGTGGTATATGTTTAACTGGTTGAGAACTGTTGCTAAAGAGAATGTTTTTGGTGATATTTCAATATCAAATGATCTCTAAAGAAATCTAATCTGAATTACTTAAAAAATGCCAATTTATTTTACATAAATTTATCATCATCATCAAACTTACTTTTATCATTTTTTCCTATAAATTTTATGCACTATTTATAAATACAGTATATATTTAATGTGTGTGTGTATGAAGTTATAGATACATATATACACTTACTTGACGTTTAAAAGCAACACATACAACATAAGTAGAAGTTGAACCTTTACATAAACAAACAGTACAAAATGCTATGCATCCTTTAGTATCAGTTACTTTAATCCATTCAACTTCAAGTCCATCTAAAGCACCTACTGGTATTAATTTAAGGTGTCTTTGTTTACCTAAAGATAATTTATAAACAAAACATTAGCAAATTGAAATATAACTAATAATAATATTTTAGTTATGTTAGTTACATAAACACTATAAATTAATCTTAATTTACATTTAACTAAATTAAGATTAATTCTTAGTGTTTCTTATTAAATAAAATCATTTTAATTTAGTTTCAATAAATATCTTTTAAACTAATTCTTTTTTAGTATATACTCATTCTCTAATGAAAACTTCTATGTATAACAAGACAACTTTTTTACAACAAACCTTTTTTACAAAATCTGGTAGTCGAATATCTCCTATCACTGTTACTGCTTTCTCTAAGCTCAGTTGTGTCTTAGTTCGTCCACAGAGTTGGATACTAAAAATCTATTTTATTTTATTAATATATTTCTTCCTTAGTCTATGCCTAAAACGGTCAAAGTCTGTTTCTATATTATTCATATACGTCTTACCATCTTGCATCTTATATAGGTATTCTCTATATATTTTGATAGTAGACCATAACTTAAAGCAGCTTCTTTTAGCGTCCGAGGTATTCGACTACCAGATTTTGTAAAAAAGGTTTTTATGAAAGCACCATATCAAACCAAAATAATCCACAGAGATACCAATAGTAGAAGAATTAATCCAATCAAAAAACAAAATAGAGAAAGAAAGAATTAGATGGAAATATGTCTATAGTAGAAGAACTAAGAATGCAAAAAATAAAAACCAAAGTAAAGAAGAAAGATTCTTGTTAAAAAGAATGAATAAATGGATTGAAGAAAACGACTTAATAGTAACAAGAGAAGACAAGAGTAAGAAAATGGTGCTAATATGAAGACAAGAATAAGAAAGCTTCTTAGAACAATATATTAAAGACACTAATCCAAGACCAATAACAGAGGATCCGACGAGAAAATAGCAGCGAAAGTTAATTCATTAATAAATAACAAGAAATTCCCTAAAGTTTGGAAACATAGAAAAAATACCACACCAGTGGCCCCAAGATTGTTTGGCTTCGTGAAAACACACAAATCTCCAGTAACAATAAGACCTATAGTTGAAAAGAGGAGAGCATCAACTTACACCCTAGAAAAAATTATAGCAAAATGATGCCTGAAAATACTAAAAAATAACGAACTAGCATCGAATGCCGCTTCAGATGTACTAGAGAGAATTAAGAATGTCCACTACAATCAAAATGACGTATTCGTAAAATATGACTTTGAGAGCCTGTACCCGTCTCTGCACCTAGAGCCCGTGTGCTTATTATTCTATAGGTTCCTGCTTGAAAATCTACCAAAAGCAAACACATGCGCACAACTTCTGAGAGACATCGTACATACAATCTGTTACGATTCATATTTTGTATTTAAGGGTACTTTTTACCAGCAAATAAGGGGCGTACCAATTGGTAGCCCAATTGCTAGGGTCCTTGCAGAGATAACTTTGAGAAGCCTAGAAATGAATGTAGTAAATAGATTATAACCAGCATTAAAATTCTATGTTAGATATGTCATTGATGTATTAACCCTATGGAGTAATGACAATGAAGTTAAAGAACTAGC
Organism: Olivierus martensii; assembly: GCA_000484575.1. Taxonomy (NCBI): domain Eukaryota; kingdom Metazoa; phylum Arthropoda; class Arachnida; order Scorpiones; family Buthidae; genus Olivierus; species Olivierus martensii. Next base: position 12,896 of record AYEL01059056.1, on the reverse strand, counting down.
CAAAGAATTTTCAGTAGAAGCATCTGGCTTGGTACTAAGATTAGAGCAACAAAGTAAACATGAAATAAACTACTATACAGTAGTTTAATTGTAGTATTGGCGGAAACCAATACTCCCATCCTACAATGTGTAGAGCGAGAGAATCTAAGCTTCTGTTATGTGTGTTGACTGTATGCAGAAACAATCAACAATAAGTGTGCAAAAAAGTTCTGGCAATAAATGTTCATAAAGATTAACAGGAGATCATTGTGTAGATGTAGCGCTCTCCGTTCAGTCTCTATTAGAATGACACCATCTCCACGCACAATTCAATCTACTAGGGTCGTCATCGTTTAGGATTGCCTTTCCCTTCAGTTTTTTACGGAAGTTGAATTGTGCATGGAGGTGGTGTCATTCTAATAGAGACTGAATGGAGTATGCGCTGTCTACACAGACGCCGATCTCCTGTTAATCTTTATGAACAATTATTGCCAGAACTTTTTTGGACACTTATTGTTTACCATTATTTTTGTAATTATCATCATCATCTTTCAAACTATATTATTATGACTTTTTGTATTTTATTTTGCTAACTTTTCTCGGATTGATTCCGCTGGTATTATTTACGATGTAGGGGGACGTAACATCATACAAAAGTACAATGTATTAACCTACAGTTATTTTTGCCTCTCAAACTGTATTTATTTGATTTGTTTTACATGTATTAACATTTCCCAGTTTAATTCTGTATGGTTTTTTATGATGTACTAAGACAAAATAACGTGTATAATATAATAACTTGTAACTGGAAACTTGTTGAGAGGCTGTGGTAACTACTATAACACCTGGTAAACAACCCCGTTTAAATGTCATCATGAGTGCTTTAACTGAATGTTTATTTGTGGAACATCCCAACAGGGATGGCCTGCATCTGAAACTGGTCAGTCACTCGCTTGAGGCGGCTGAGGAGGGCTATAGTAGGCCAAAGACGAGCCAGTAATCTCAAGTAAGAGGGTCATAGTAGGCCAAAAACATTTCCCTGAAAATAAGTATACAGTATTATTGTAGTGCATATTATATATATCTAATAATAAATTAGTATTTATCCTGCTTCAAGTGCTTGTTGTGATTTCTTGTGTTAGTAGAAGCAGCAGAACCCAGTTGTTTATAATTATCTTTAAATCTATTTAAGTTTCTCAAATTTTATATAAATTTCTCTCTCACTTAAGAGATCTATATGAAAAAATTACTTAAACAGAATTTAAATAACTTAACCTATCATATAAATTTTTTTTTTTGAAAAAAATTGCATTATAGTGACATGAAGAACAAATTTTAAGATATTAAATAATAAGGATTAAATAATGGGAAAAAAATGCAAGAAAATCATTTTGATGCATTCCATTAGAAGGAACTCACTGGTTATGCATATTATACAGGGTTGTGCAGGTAAATCCAGAAATAATTAATGCAGGAATTGCACTATTTCCGGTTGGGCGGTAATTTGGTTATACTTGCACATGACATGATAGTGACCTTGGTAGAGACTAGGCATTCACAAAATGGCCGCCGCATCATCAGCACGTGCAGAGCACGATCAGAGAGTGGCTATACTTGAGTCTCTTTGTGCCGGAAAGTCGTCGCGAGAAATAATTGAGTGGTTTGGTTACAAGACGACGCAGGTTTATGATCTAGCGAAAAGGTTCAGGGAGTCTGAGACGGAAGAAGTCATTCCTGACTGGGTCAAATATCGATCGAAAGTGGTCTGACTGTAAGAGGAGTGATGAATTTGTTGGCCAATGTCGCCGATTTGTTGACGATTTGTCGTGGCTTTACAGCAATCTCCCATAACATTGGTCGCCCAAGTTGTGGCCTCCTTCAAGCCCCAACTGCAATCCCCTCAACTACTACGTGTGGACGTTGTCGAATCAAAGGTCAACGAAACCCACAACAACAACAGCAAAGACTCCCTGAAAGCTTCCATTGTCGAGGTCATGACCTCATTACACCGAGAGGAGGTGAAGCGTGTATGTCAGAGTTTCCGGACCTGCCTGGAAAAGGTTGTAGCAGCAGATGGCGGCTTCATAGAGTAACTGCAATTGTAAATAATGTAAATATGTTTTTATCTAGGTTTCTTTATAAAAAATTTATTTTTTCTTGCAATTTTGTTGTTTTTAATTACATCGCAATTTTTCCAGATTTACCCGCACGACCTTGTAATTAACTAAACATTTTTATTACAAAACTATCAATCATGATTCTCAAGAGTTTTTTATTTTTTTTATGTGATTGTATTTTTAATATAATTAGATAAAAAATGATATATAATTACCATAACCACATAATTACCTGCAATGACAATCAACAATTGTTCTTCAGCAATATATTCTATTTGTGAAATTTTTTTCCCATCTCCCACTTTGGCAATTTCTAGAAATAAAAATTATTTTATTTTTCTTTATATTAATAATATAACATATTTATTTGCTATTATATAAAATTTATTCTTCAAATGAAAATAAGAATTAAATATAATGGCATTGGGCAGCTGAGACAGAAGCAAAAAAAATTCATGGAAGTAGTCCATTAATCATTATCAGACATTAAAAAATTTGTGAAACCATTTCAATAAAGTCTATTAATTAATAATTGAAATGCATATAAACTTTAATTCAATTAACAGATTGTAAAAAAATCCATAACCTATAACATTTTGTATATCAGATAATATCTTTATGCAAAGATACATGTAAATATAATTTATATTCAAAGTTTAATAAAGTTGCTGTTCACTGACTATCAGTAAAGAAAATTATAAAAGTATACAGTAATGATTATAATAAAATGTCAACACTTAAATTATTAATTAATTAAATTGTATAAATAAGTATATTTTGTTAAAATTTATTTGATTTATAAACCAGTTTTTATCATTTTGAATAAGATTATATTATGTAGAGGGTTGGATGATTCAACTTGATTTGGGATAAATACTTTATTCTTCTTTATGATAGAACATGTTTTTATATACTCAGCTCAAAAGGAAACTCAAGGAATGTAGTTCAAAACAAATAATTTATTCAACAAAAATCCTATGAAATTTAATATGGATTATGGATGAATTAAATGAATACATATCTTGTTCCTCATAATTTTCTATATAATTACATATACATAAAATAGCATATAGTTCAAGAAATAATAGTATATATAAATATTTGTACAATACAAACAGCTTAGTTTTTTAAAAATTACTTTAAAATCTCAGAGAATTTCCATGAAATAAAGTTTTTTGTTATGAATAGTATTTTCTGTGAATTAACTTTCTAAAATAAAATAGCAAAAATTATAAATACTATTCAGGATTTTTTAAAATATAATACAAGAAAAATACTAGATTTTATAATGAAAAATATTTTACTTCTGAAATTAAATAATTAATTTAGCAGAAAGATAAACATTGATATTAGAGAGAAATACAATTTTTTGAACTAGAATTTTTTCTGCTAATTAATTACAACAATAAAATTTTTTATGCATAAGATGTAACTGAAAATTAAAGATAAAAGGTAAAAGGTGTTTGAAGATATATGACATTTCACATTCTCACATTTTCTTAATATAAGATTTTTTAATTTTTACCTTCCCGATCTAAATCAATGCAATATAAACCTTCTTCTGTTCCTAGAGCAAATCTTTCATAATCTAAAAAGGTAAAATAATTTATAAAAATTTTAATTTATAAAAGATTGATTAATAAATATAAAATCACAATCTTAAAAACATACCAATTACTGCTGCTGATAATGAATTTTTAATAATGGTTATAGTATTATCCAATAATTCTTTAGCTTGATAAACCTGAAATAAAATACCACATTATAATAATATTGCCAGTAGCATTAGACAACAAACCATATTAAAAGCATTGAAATGCTTAGAAATTAAGTAATAATAATTACTTAACAGTTTAAAAATAATTATTTAAAACATACTATTATTTAATATTTGTTTTATTATTCATTATTTGATGTTATGATGAAATAATAATAGTAATATAAAAGAAAATCATTTGGAATTTTCTGCTATGGAGAATTCAATAAAAAACAATTCTTTATACAATCAATGTGAAGTTAGCTTTGAAATTTTGATATAAATAAAATAAAAGTCTTACAGCAGTATAGGAAAACTTTAATACAGAAAATGAACAAACGTTTTTGGCGCATTATGCCATCATCAGGTTCAATTCTGTTTAGAACTTTCAAATTACAATAGAATATAAATAAACATCATAGATTAAATACAATTCGGATTAAAATTTACATAATGAACAATTTTAAAACATTGCTAACTAACTTTTTTATAATATCATAACATATAATTATATGTTTAAGATTTTTTTGTAATTAATGCACATCTTTTCCGTGCAAGATACATCGTAACTTATATGATTAAGTTATTTGTAGTAAGATAATAAATCTTCACATAAACAAGCTGTTTAGACAGAGGGAGCAATAATCACTCAGAATCAGTAAAAGCCATCTCCAGGTTAAATCAGTAGATAGATTGTGACATCATATTGAAGGAGATATCTGAACAAACATCAACCAAAGGAAATATTAAGCACATTATGAGAAAAAAATTTCTGTTCAGCATCACTATGTTTCAATGATGGATCCAGCAACAAACAGTTAAGTGTGGGGAGGATTCAGCATGAAGTAACATTGCAAATGTCATTTTGTATGCCTGGAACTCTGGAACTTGAACAAGAAAATACAAAGATAAACTAGAAACCAATACTCTTCATAATATACAATCTTTTTTAAAATGCAAAGTAGGAACCATGACATGATAAGATACAATTTGACTAAAAGGAAATAACTAGTATGACAATGACAAAATAATTATTTGCATCTGTCAAATGATAGATAGGCACATGAAAGCTTTTATCATTATTAGAACAACTGTACTGACAGATGAATACTGTCTTGGAATAGCAAGGAAAACATGGCAAAAGAGAAACAGACTCACAGCAACTGAAATGACAAACTTCAATCAGCATGGTCCCTCTGGCAACATTTGTAAGTAAATGAACTAATGCTTTCAGGATTTAAGCAACTGATGGCAGACAAATTGATGGCACTGATGGTAATGTGGCACACAAAGCATATTCAACTAACTCATGATGAATAAGTGTGCAAAAGAATGCATTGGAATTGAGTAGGTGTCTGCCAATGTGATAAGCTATAGCACAAATGTCACTGAAGGTGCCCACTGACATGCCCAAACAATATTACAGATCCATTGACCATACCAATTATTAAATTATTACCAGTGTGGGGATCCAATTTGAGAATCTTACCAAGAATTTAAACAAAAATTATTTTTATTGACATTAAAAAAGTTTTATCAGGAATGGAACCTGGATTATTAACATTGCAATCAATTTTTTTTACAGAATTATTATTATTAAAGGAAATGTCAAAAATTTCTTTGAAAAAATTGGTTGTGTGTCTAAATTTAACATTTTGCCAAATGAATCAACTCATATTGCCACCATGTTGAAAAATTTCATCCAAATCAGTGAGTAATAGTAGATCAAGTCCCCTTTTAATATCACACCTTCTCTAAGTATCTGGAAATATATGGCAAGTCCAAATATATTATACATATAATATATTACTGAATTAATTTTAATTTTTATAATCTGAATAGAATTATTATTATAATTTTATCGAAAATATATACTTATCATCCCTTGTAGTAGTAATGTTTTTAATTGTATGGAAAATAACATTTTGCAGATTTAATCATTTAAAATTTAAAATAATGTAATTAATATAGCTTTTTTTGAGATTATTATTAACATTAAGCAGATGATGAAATGCATTAAAAATAAAATAAATATTTAAAATGCTAAAAGATAAGAAAATGTTTCATTTCAATGATAATATAAAATATATTTTATTAATCAATATTAGTCATTATAATCTTATTTTAACCTTATGGTGAGAAGTTAATATATATTATTGATAAGAATAAGATATTTTATCATTATTGGTTATTATTATATACCTAACCTTCAATTTACACAGTATTTGACATGCATGATTTCAGTTAAACATAGCTGAAAAATTGATACCAAATTTTCTTTTTAAATGGTACAATTTCATTTTAACACAGTTTAAATCCAACACTAATAACAATGATGATCATAGTAATATTTTAAATTATGGACAATGATGAATTAGCTATTCTACTAGTATTGGCAAGCAATCTCTATGTATATCATATAGTACAATATATATGTGATTTTTAATTTTAATATAACATTCAATTATTAAAATTGTTAATATATATAGTAATATATAAATGATGAAAAAATAATAAAAATTTATGAGTCAATAATCTTTCAATAAATTATTTCCTTGGTATTGATGGATCGCAGTTTAAGATTTGGAAGGGAATTTTGAAACTCCTTAATTCAATATGAAGAAATTTATAAGGAATTAAATAAAAGTAAAAAGCAAACACTGATAACATATTTTATTGAGCTGATTCCAAAAAATTTTAGAAAAAAATTAAAAAAAAATCTGAGAAAGGAAATTAGCAGCAGTAATGACAACTTTGAACTGAGAAAGAAGACTATTTCGATATTAACAAAAGGAAAAGCTATGAATAAAATAAAGCTATGAATTGCTTTAATACACTTTGAAGAGTTTGCACCTTTATTCTTAAAGTTTTGTTGCATATCTATATAAAATTAGTTTTATTAATTTATTTTAAATAAAATGCAATTTATTGAGTATTCCATCATTTATTGGGTATACCATCATCCAGTAAACCTATCCTTTGATTTTCTATTAGTCTTGATTTACATGATTTTGATTTACATAATACTTTTATAGGACCAGTTTATCATGTAAAATGAGGGTTAAGTATATTATGATTTCCATTCTTATTTTAGATTAAACAAAATACACTCAGCCCTCAATTTACACAGTAGATACGTTCCTGGAAAAATCGTGCAAACAAAAACTGTGTAAAACGAGATGCAGAATTCATACAAAACAGAAGGATATGTTCAATTAAACAGTAAAGATGCAGAATTCATACAAAATAAATATGTTCAATTAAACTGTAAACCAATCGATCTAAAGAAGATAAAGAAAAGTCGAGGATATGTTCTTTATAACTTCTAATAGAAGGATATGTTCAATTAAACTGTAAACCGTGTAAATCAATCTATAGAAGGTAAAGAAAAGTGAGGATATGTTCTTTATAACCGTGTAAAATGAGATAAGAATTAAAGAAAAAAAAGGGGATTGGTTCATTAATTTTTAGACAGGATATGTTCTTTATAACCGTGTAAAATGAGATAAGGATTAAAGGGATATGTTCTTTATAACCATGTAAAATGAGATAAGGATTAAAGGAAAATGGGGGATTGATTTATTTATTTTCATTAATTTTTAGACACAATTTAATGCTTATACTTTTTCAATTTATTTTTGAAAATGAAAACAAAAACATTAATTAACATCGAATACGGTACAAAAATATTAACAATATTCCATACAAATAAAAACAATAAAAGCATTCAAACATAAATAGGCGAGCTGAAAGTGTGAGTTGAGTTTAGTTGAACTGCAAGATTTAGACAGTAAAAGTTAATAGTGAGCAATAAATTGTGAAAGCAAAAGTGGACTAAGAAGAACTGTGAGTTATTCTGAATTAAAGACATAGATTAGTGTTGTATGAGATAATTATCGAATTTTGTATTGAATTTAGTTATAGTGAAACAAGATTATTTTGTTTTGTGTGAACAAATTGGACTATATGAAATATAGCTGTATTCACTCTTTATTTAATCTCTACGAACTCGTAAACCCACAAAACATGACGTTATTGATACTCTTTTAATTTATAAATGGCATAATACAAAACAATCAAAATAAAACGCTCTTTTAATTTATAAATGGCATAATACAAAACAATCAAAATAAAATTCTTTTTTAAATTTATAAATGGCATAATGCAAAACAATCAAAATAAAACATAAATTTATAAATGGCATAATGTAAAACAATCAAAATAAAGATACTCTTTTAATTTATAAATGGCATAATGCAAAACTATCAAAATAAGAAACTCTTTTAATTTATAAATGGCATAATGCAAAACAATCAAACTAAAACAAAATCTCTACGAACTCGTAAACCCACAAAATGTGACAATATGTTACTCTTTTAATTTATAATGCAAAACAATCAAAATAAAACCCTAATTTATAAATTTATTTATGCAAAATAATCAAAATAAAACAAAAAAACATTTTTTTTCATTTAAAAACCGTGTAAAAGCGAAACCATGTAAATTGAGTGCCGTGCAAATCGAGGGCTAGGTGTACATTATATTATTGATAGTATTTATTAAAATCAATTATTTTTTATTTTCTAATTTTAACAAATAAACGTAATTTGTCACAAATTATACTTGAATATAGGAAATAATTTTAGCACTTACCATTCTTGTAGGTAATTTATTTCTGCGTAAAATACGATGCAATTCACTAAGAGCATCTACCCATTTTGTTTTTTCACTTTCACGATCTACTAACATTAACATATGGTTCCTTACATCAGGAGGATTCATCATAGATGTAGTAACCTATAACAGTGAAGTACAATAAATACAAATTAGAAACACAAAATTATGAATTATTCTACTGATATGAAATAGAGTTAGTTCCTGTCTTTGCAAGTTAACTCATTCCTGAAATAAGCTTGGTAAGTAAGAACTCATAAACCAAGAATCAATTTCCTATAGATGTAATTTTAAAACTTGGAGTTCAATGCAACAAGGAAATTTTACCATAATAAAATTAATTAAAAGTCAACAAAATCAATAGTATATTATTAAACAGTGATTTATTTATCTAAACAAATGAAAATAGAGCCTTTAAAATCAACCAAACTATAACAATAAAGAAATTATTTATGTCATATTAATTTTGAACAATTTTTATTCTTCATTATTATTAACAGATAAGTAGATTAACAATCATTAGGCACAATCCAGGAATAGAAGTTATTTATATAATATACTGATAAAACAAGAAGATATGCTACTTCCACTTCTCAGCTGCCTTTTTACATTTCCCAATTTCAAATTAGACAATGAAATTTCTGCTACAGAAACAATTGTACTATATTGTATAGCTATGTATGTGAGTTTAAATGCTTTTTTAGGAATGTTTAGGATTTATTTATTGCAATTAATGCTCATATTTTCAATTTTCTTGATACTTCATATTTGAAAAAAATTCACAAATCCAGGAATTCTTGAATCAAGAACTCATAAACCGAGAATTACCAATATAAAATACTGAATTCATTATATAGATTGTATTCTCACAGACAAAACCAATATAATTTATAATTTGTCACCAACTGTGTTAATGAAGAATAAATGTTATTCTAATCTTATATTGCCAAGTTAAGAAGCAAATAAAAAAGGAAAAACTATCAAAAATATTTTATTAAAATTAATAATAATAATATATTGAATATGTTACACATTAAAAATATGAATCAAATATTTGATAGGAGTATAATATAGTCCTATGATAATTTATCATCTATATAATAAATTGTCAAAGAAAAACTAAATAAAACCTAGGCTTCTTTTGATTATTTCTTAGAGAAACAATAAAATAGGTAAGATTTAAGAATTAGTAAACAATTTATTAAAGTGAAAGCTAAAGCACTTTCAGATATAATTCATATCTTCAGTACATAAATTTTCTTGTAACAATGAAGGAATTAAGTATGAAGATGTATTATATCTAAAAAATGCTTGGTGTTATTAATCTGTTTCATATTACTTAAATTAATTAGGATATTAAACAAAACTTCTTAAAAGAATCAATTTATTATATAAACAAATAAATAATTCTATCAAGCCAAACTTCTCCTAGTGGATTATTTTTGAAATAACTGCCAAATTAATAATTATTTTTAATTTAACGCTACGGTGGTTCCATCATCTGTTGGATTAATAATTAATTATTTAAATTTAGGCTAAAATGGCACCATCTGTTATTTAATAATTGAACTTTAATTTTTACTAATTTCCCAAAATTAAAAATTTGCCTTGGCCTGGAGTCGAACCAGGAACTTCGAGTTATCGTCCCAACGCCTTACCAGTTAGATTACCAAGACATTGACAGATTTTCAATTTCGGGATGAATATAATTTAGATATTATCAGATTACGCTGATAGCAGTGCTCTCAAATGGGCTAATCATAGCCATGGGCCCTCTATGGCAAATTCGGGCAGATAGACTTGGCTCAACATTTACAAATCACAAATCAACATTTACTAAGGGGATTTATGCAATCCAAATAATTCTATCAAGCCAAACTTCCCCTAGCGGATTATTTTTGAAATAATTGCCAAATTATGTCTGCCTGAATTTGCCATAGAGGACCCATGGCTATGATTAGCCTTTCAGGAGTGCTGCTATCGACATAAGTCTGATAATATCTAAATTATATTCGTTCTGAAATTGAAAAACCGTCGATGTCTTGGTAATGTAACTGGTAAGGCGTTGGGACGGTAATCCGAACTTCCTGTTTCAACTTCAGGCAAAGACAAATTTTTAATTTTGGGAAATTAGTAAAAATTAAAGTTCGATTATTAATTAACAGATGGCACCACTTTAGCCTAAATTTTAAATTAATAATTATTAGTCTGACAGATGGTGGCACTCAGCATAAATTAAAAATAATTATTAATTTGGCAGTTATTTCAAAAATAATCCACTAGGATAAGTTTGGCTTGATAGAATTATTTGGACTGCGTAAATCCCCTTAATAAATGTTGATTTATGATTGGTAAACAAATAAATATTTTCAAAAAGGATTACGAACTTATTTTAAAAAGAACTTTTGGAAATTTCCTATTTTTATGTACATATGTTAAGTTATAAACAAAATTAAAGATTTTAATTTCAAATGAAATTAAAATTTAAATATATCTATTAATTACAGGTTCATGCTAATCTCTAGGGCAGATATTTTGCTAAAAAAGCAATTTGTCAAAAATAGCAAAATAAATAAATTATTAAAAGTGGAAAAGGAATAAAAATTTTAGAACAATAAACAACTAGAAATTACCCGCTCATATAAATGAGCGGAAATAACATTTAATCTAATAATACTATATATAACGACAAAAACACCTTCGAACTCGTGTAGGAAATCCAAGAGGGAATTGTCAAATGGCATCCATTATTACGATACAGCGAATTCTGGGTACGGATATCATATTTCTGCAGTCGAAAATTTCTCCCTCTTTATGGTGCACCCCCTAATTTGGAGGTGCTGAGTCCAAAAATGTGATTATTATTTACCGCTGAGGCCGCATTATCGAGATACAGGGCCCAAAGTTGGGACCTATCAGTCAAATTTTTCATTGTAATTTTAGTAAATAATTTCGAAATTCTAATGAATTTAGAAGTGGTTTTACATTCCGAATTGAATGCAACCATTTCCATTTACCTATGACCTATCTTTATGAAATTATGCGATTTTTTTCATTTTTACTGTTTTTATCACTCCTGATAAATTGCTGGTAGGAGAGCAAATTACCCAGCATGCTTTTCGGATTTCGTATTTGAAAGAAAATGGAGGCATTTCATTGAAACTTGCTTATTACATTATATTTTATTACATTTAGTATTTATGGTATCAGAGATATATATTTTAAGGATTATGTCATACGATGCTGAAATAAAATGTGACTCGCAATTACGTTATCCTGCTGGCTAAATTAACGTTAAAACTGGACACAAAATTAATGGATTCCAATGTATTTTGCATCGGTGATGACAGTCCTCCAAGCAGTCCCTTATGTGACGCCATCATGGCACGACAATATTGATATATCGTGACGTCATGTTAGTGTAGTAATATTTGACGTCATCATCGCTGCGACATGACGTTATCGTGATAGATATCGGCGGTGTTAAGAAATCAGTTAAGCCATATGTTATCACTACGCTGCTAACACTTAGCACCATCTATTGGCAATAATATAAACTACAATTTTTATTTCTTTAATTTTTAAATTATTAATAACAACAAATAATTTTGGCTGTTGCAGACATCCGAAAATTAGACCTTTCTAACGATACCATATTTATAGAAATCGGTACAGTAGTTCAACCGAAAAAGGGACATCCTGCCAGCAGTCAGCCAGCCACATTTGACTATTAATATATATGATAAAAATGTTATATTTATAAAAAGGTCTACTTTCTAGTCTAAAAACATTTAAACAATCAACAACAACATGAAGAGGTTTCAGGAGCCTGGTTATAACAGAACATTCATGGCATGCTGTCTGAATCTCTAATATTAATAGGAATTACACTGATGTATTTTTGGAAAATGGTTTTTTGTTCTATTTACTTTTGAGATTTGTCTAAATTTAATATATCTAAGATATATCTAAATTTGATATATAGGTGAAGATAATTTACAAGATACTGATTTTAATATCAATAACTTTTGAAAAAACAACTGCTTAACATAAATACTTTGTATTACGTAAAGAATAAGCACAACTTGCAGTAGAAATAAAAGGTTTATTTTTAACTAAAATCCGCAAACGTTTTCGGTCAAACGACCCTCTTCAGGCGGAGTTCCAATGTATAACGGAATTCTAAGGAACGCCGGTTCTATAGTGTTCTATTAAAAATTCATAATACAGTCGAAATTAGAATGTTCATTGTTGATTACAAATTTAAAAAGAAATACATGCAAGAAATGTCATACATGAACAAATAAATACAAAGTTTAAATATATGGTGGGATACATAAAAAACATTAAACATACTATGTTCAAATGTA
>AYEL01059050.1:0-32854 GCA_000484575.1 Olivierus martensii | reverse complement strand
AATGCATGACGTCATCAAACATCATATAAACATAAGAGATTTTGTAGTAGTAATGTATAAGTGTTTATATGATGTTTGATGACGTCATTCCTTCCCTGTCCGCGAGTTTTTATTGTTATATATTTTTATTAATATCACTTCTATTTTTAACACTATTTTAGTATATTTTTTACTATTATTATTTTTGTAGCAGTGAAATTTGTAGTAGTAATGTGTAAGTGTTTATATGATGTTTGATGACGTCATGCATTCCCCGTCCGCGAGTTTTTAATATATTTTTATTAATTTCACTTCTATTTTTAACACTATTTTATTAGTAGTTTTTTACTATTGTTATTTTTGTAGCAGTGATTTGTAGTAGTAATGTGTAAGTGTTTATACGATGTTTGATGACGTCATGCATTCCCCGCCCGCGAGTTTTCAATGTTGTATTTTTATTAATATCACTTCGGATTTTCACTTTATTATGTTGTAACATTATTATTATTATTATTGGTTACCGGTATTATGATTGTTGTAAAAGTGGAATTTATGTTGAACCGCATTCATTACAGTGGTGGGCAATGGGTTGGACATCCCTGCACTACACTATAAGAAGTGGGAGGTCCTTCAGCATCCTGCATACCGATTCAGATTTGTCACCATGTGACTTATCTTTTTGGATATTAAAAAAATTCCTAAAGGGACAAAGATTCGACACCAATAAAGCCATAACAGATGCAGTTAAGGACTGGTTCAAGTAGCAACCGAAATCTTTCTTCACAGACAGAATTTTCCACCTACCCAAACAATGGGATGCTGCCTAAACACAATGGGTGACTTTTTCTGAGAAACATTTTATGCAGTAAGCTTCAAATAGAAAGAGTAATATTTAATGCTTGTGTTTGGTCTTTTCTTTCTTATTCATCCAATGGCTACACATCTCAAACAGGTTTCATTTGAACATACCTTATATGTAAAAATTTAAATTATGTAATTTTTATTACATAATATAAATTTATACATATAAAAAATATCAATTAAAATTATTTTCTGGTAGATACATATAACAAAATTCAAAAAATTTCTATCTACCAAAACATTTTGAAAGTTATATTTAAGATATGAATAGTACAGTTTGACTATGGTGACAATATTATATCAAATGTTATCAAATTTTTTTCAAGTTATTTTAAACAAATCTAACATATAAACTATTTTGAAGCTGCTAATTGTTGCTCACATTTCATAAATTAGGAAGAAAATACAATACAATGATAACTCAAGATATAGTATAACTTTTAATTTATTAATTTTTAATAAATTTAATATAACAAAAATCAAACTTATTATTATTTACCTTTGATGTTTTTACAGCTACATCATAATGAACACCTTTTTCCTGAATTTGTCCTGCAGATTGAATTTCATTGTTTTCCCAACCACATGTTTCACATGTAAATGACATAACTACTACTTCTTTAAAAAATGGTATTTTTGTAGGTAAAATTCGAGTTATTCCCTAAAAAATAATTTAAATAACAATTTTTAAAGTAAATAATCTGGCAAGAATAATTTTAAAAAATTTTCATGATATAATAGCTTTAAATTTAATTTTTTTGAAGAAATTGGGATTGAGAAGTATCAGATTTTAAAATATTATATTTTAATAAAAAGGAAGAATTCACATCCAATTAGTAAATGTCAATGTAAAAATATGTCATTAAATGAATAGGAAAAAACTTAGAATATATTATTGATAAATCATTCTATTATTTACTTTATTATTAAATATTTATTACTTTATTTAAATATCTTATTTAATAAAGATATTCATGATATTTTCATGATACTTAAAATGCTGTTATAAAAATAATGTACTCCATAAAAACATAAATCCATATATAAACTGTGACTTCTGACACAGTCTCTAAGAAACAGAAAATAATAAAATATTCTAGTAGAATGATAATTTCATAACGAAAATTCCATAAGTAAAACCAATTGATCAGAATTATTGAAAACAAACTAAAATTTAAAAAACTGTTCTAAATGAGCAACTATAAGGAAATAATATCTCATCAATATGATCATGAAATGAAATTAAAATGTAATTAAATTAAATGTCAAATTCTCTTTCTCTTTTCTTTTATTTAATATGGAATATTTAGTAGTTGATCAATTTTAAGAAGCATATTTCAATGAATTTTAAAATATATTGACAACCACCCATTGAAATTTCTCCATAATTTTTTAATAATTATGGCATAGCTGACATACAATTCATATCTCTGTTCACCTTACCAACATCATCTGTCAACATTTTTTAATAATAAATTCTTATCTGAAAAGATTGCAGCTATTCTTTGAATTGATTTCATTTATGTACATTTTCATTTGATTTATTTACAAATGATATATTTACTTATGATCTTATTTTCTTTGTTCTAATTTTCAACATAAAATTAACGTTTCAAAGTGGTTATAACTGTTTTATTAAAAGGAACCAATACTATTTATTTTCAAACTGTTTCACATCACCAAAATATTATTTAATAATTTCAATTAAATATTGTACACATGTTCAAGTTACGAATTTAATTCATACATAAGTTTTTTCATAACTCAGATACTGCTATTATTTTGCAAAATAACTCTATAAACTGTATTTTGTAATATGTTTCATAAAGGCTGTAGCTGATAAGCATTGGAAAGTGGCCTTTACATCGATTTGGCTGATTTTTTTTTAGAGGTTGCTTTCTGGGTAACATTTTACTTTTGACAAATATTAACATCGAAATACCGATGGTTCCTCAGAAAAAAAATAATTTTGAATTTTGAAAAAAAATAATTTTTTTCTCAGGAACCGTTGTTGCAAAATACATGAAATTAGGTCATGGTATACAGGTACATAACTGGTAATTTTTTCGCGATTCTCACTCTACAGGAAATGTGGAAAATAACGAAAAAAAAAGTTTAAAAAATAAAAAAATATCTTGTCTTCGGAGGGCAATCACCATTTTTTCGTCAAATATTCCTCATATCCTCCCCTATAATATATATTAATTTCAAAATTTTCCGATTGGTATAACATATTCATATTTGTAATATTTTACATTCACAGCAAATTTTTCTCGAAACTTGAAAACGCCAGTTCTTGGCATCGAACCAACGCTGATAGATTAGAATTTCTTTCTGTCGTCACGTGGTTTAGATATTCTATGAAAAGGATTCGGGATTTTTAATTCAAGCAGCTGGAAAAAATGGAAATTAATAAACAGATTAAGTACATGATTATTTGTACAATCTGATTACGCATGACAAATGAGACATTGAAAATTCTGTTTTCTTTCCCAAAGCAACAACTCGTTCTTTTTGTATAGAAAAGCAGATGATGAGAAATCATAAGACCTGCCAAAACCCTGACAAAATTATTCAGAAATGAATAAATACCAGTTAATATCGAAGACAACAGTGAAAATGATTAAATTAAATGTCGTCAATGATTTATGTATTTATGATTTCTTTTTTGACATTTCCCGTAGATTTTGTGATTTAATAAAACTGATAGTTTTTAATAACAAAAACTATATACTAACTTTTGTACCTCACGGTATATAATATAGACACAGACAAGGATTATTTGAGAAAAAAATGATAAATCAAGTACAAAACATTTTTTTTTTCATTTTTTGACTTTTTTGTTGTTTCAATAAAGATGTGGACATAATACTTAACTATATTAATTTTTCAGTATTTCCCACATTTTCTTTGAAGTGAGAATAACAAAAAAATTACCAGTTATAAATTTTTAGTATTCTTAACAGAAATAAAATCTCAAGTTTTCGTAACGCAGTTTAACGTGGACATCATTTTAAAATCCCAAAGCCTTTTTGTAGAACATCTAAACCACGTGACGACAGAAAGAAATTCTAATCTATCAGCATTGGCTCGATGCCAAGAACTGACATTTTCAAGTTTCGAGAAAAATTTGCTGTGAATGTAAAATATTACAAATATGAATATGTTATACCAATCGGAAAATTTTGAAATTAATATATATTATAGGGGAGGATATGAGGAATATTTGACGAAAAAATGGTGATTGCCCTCCGAAGACAAGATATTTTTTTATTTTTTAAACTTTTTTTTTCGTTATTTTCCACATTTCCTGTAGAGTGAGATTCGCTAAAAAATTACCAGTAATAGATCTTATGTACCTCTATACCATGACCTAATTTCATGTATTTTGCAACAACGATTTCCGAGAAAAAAATTATTTTTCAAAATTCAAAATTATTTTTTTTCTGAGGAACCATCAGTATTTCGACGTTAATATTTGTCAAAAGTAAAATGTTACCCAGAAAGCAACCTCTAAAAAAAAAATCAGTCAAATCGATGTAAAGGCCACTTTCCAATGCTTACCCGGCTACAGCCTTTGAATAAAATTTCTGATAATAAGAGAGGGTTTTTTTTGGTGTAATCTCTGTCATTTTGAAATACTGCATATGTTAATTGCGTAATTTTATATATTTGTTGCTAGAACTTTCAGCTATCATAATGTTTAAAATTTTTGACGATTTTTTGAAATTTGAAAATGAATTAGTATATAAATGCAGTGACCATTTTTTTTTGGAGAAAATAAAGAACAAATCAGAAATTGTTTCATAATAAAAAAAGCAGGTTGCATTTATTTGTTTCAATAAAATTTTAAAGCCTTATAATATATAAACAATATCAATAATACTTAAAACTACCAAACATAGCATAATAAACAGTTTGTTATACATTAAAAACATTTTATTTGTAGTACTTTTGGTTGCCATTTAACCATTTCAACGAAACCATTTCAACCATTTTCAACGAAATTATTATATCACAATTGAATTCATATAAACTGTCACCTCTATGCCGGACGCCACCTATCCAGTAAACAAGTTCCCAGTGGATTCATCCTAACCTGGGATTTACAGTTTATACGAGTTCGATTGTAATATAATAACTTCGTTGAAAATGGTTAATGTAACAACTGAAAGTACTACAAATAAAATGTTTTTAGCGTATGACCAATTGCTTAATGTGTTATGTTCAGTAGTTTTAAGTATATAGGATAAATGCAGTATTAATAAAAGTGAATATCAATAATAAATAACACAATATAATGAACAACACAAAGTTTTAAACAATCATATTATACTTTTAAAAAATTTAATTTTGATATTTTTCATGAGAATGAACTTTTTTAATAAATCAGGTTTGTGTTTTAATTCATAAAAAACTCTATACAAGTCTTACAACATTGAAGTTTGCATTTGGTATAAATACATGCTTCCAATGTTTCAATTTTTAATTAAGTTTTCTCAGTGATAGTGCTGGATCTAAATATTTTTTCACCCGAAGCAACATTAGATAACAGCACCTTCTCTTTTCTTCACTCACACACATTAATACATAAATATATGTAATACTTTGGAACTGGGAATGTAATGACATCAGGTACAGAATACTGAGAAAGATACAAAAAACTTTATTTGTTTTGTCAAAGCAACAAATAGTTAACAAGATATTACCAAAAAATGCATTTATAATAGATATTATAAAAATGAACTCTATTTAATATAATAAATATGAACCATGGTTTAATTTTTCTTGCTTTCAATGAAGCAAAATCCTTAATAATTGTTTATCAATTAATTCAGTTGTTTCCAAACTTTTTGTGTCTGCACCCCCTTTTTCATAAAAAATTGGTATGATCTCTCATTTTCATAACAGTCTAATTTTATAAATTCTTTCTACTTACAATTTAATACTGCAAAACAATATACAATATTTTGTATAAATAAAATTCTTATAAATAAAAAATATATATATTTATTATGATATAATAATTTTTAATACAATTAAATAAATCTTACAAAAAAACAACAAAAAATAGAATACATGTTTAATACAACATAATATTTAATGCGATGGGTGATTCAAATTGGTTGAAATGCAAATTTTCTCAAATTGGGGTGTCATTGACAATATCAATACTTACAATTCTTTTTCGATCATTATACCAGATTGATATTTTGTCCTTAAAACAGCTATAACAGAAGGTTTCAAAGTACATGGATATATGTATTTAAAACTCTTTTGCTGATTCATTTTTTTCGACAATGATTTGAATTTATTTTTCGTTTGTTTAAAAAATTATGTTTTTGTTAATTCTTGTGCACCCTCTTGCAACAGACTTGCACCCCACAGTTTGGGAAACTGAATTAATCAATTTAATTGGCATTGTTTCTCTCTCTCTCTTGATAAGTATTATTTGTTAGAAAAATACACCATTATGTCTTTGTAAATCAATTCTACAACACAAAATATTGTCAAGATAAATATATTAAGCTTGTGTGTGAAATTGCAACTGCATTTTCGTACCCCTTCATAATTTTTGACTGAGGCGACAGCCCCACTTGCTTCACCCTAGATCCAGCACTGTTTGGTGGTCCACATATTATTCACTAATGAAAATAATGACCCATTCAGTGAAGGCATTAGATCCATGGAGATAAAAAACCATTGAATTTTGCTTCTAATTGATATGTGTTTGTCTGTGAAATATTTAAAAATTCCAACCCATCTACATTGGCAGACTCGTTATTTTATTGCTATTCTTCAATCTTTTCACCAGTGACATAACACAGAAGCATGACACTATAACAGAAAATGACAGTGTTGTGTTCTTATGGTCCATCTATTGCATGTCGGTATTCAATTTACTATTTCAATTCACAAAATAAAGGACAAAATTGCTATTTTATAAAAAAATAGATCTAAAGGACGGAGCAGTGAAATGATGGACTGTCCTCTTGAATAAAAGATGTATAGTCACCATATATATAAAATACAAATGTTCATAAATCAAGGAGTGCCATTTAGTAAAAAATTCTATAATAAAGAGGAGAAATGGAAATTCTAGTCTGCTTGTTAAAATTTTTTGCAAAATATACTAGATTTTTGAGAATTTATAGTATATGAAATATTTATTTCTAAAATAATAATAAATTATATAATTGTTCTTACATCTTTTCCACAATTTAAACACAAACTTTCAATTTCACAAATCTCATTTTCAAGATCATCATGATCTTTGGAGTCAGAAAATATTTGTTTTTCCATTTTCAAATCTTTAATCTAAACACCTAATTTTAAAGAGAAAATAAATTGTAATTCATCTATTTACAAATTAAAAAAATTTTAAATATTAATTAATATTAAGCAATATAATTTATTACTAACAATAGCATTACTTATATTATTAAAATTTAAGCAATATAATTTATTACTAACAATAGCATTACTTATATTATTAAAAATAGTTCATTGTTGATAACAACATACTTTATGAATAGGATTCTATTTTATCAGATAAGTGCAAAATAAATGCATAAGTGAATTATGATTTAAAAAATATATATAAAAGCCTCCAAATTCTATTTTAATTAATATAAATCACCATGGTAGGACTGCCTTGTAATATTCATATTATTTATATATTCGTTATGTTTAAAAATTAAGAAATCTAACATTTAGTTCATAATATACATAGTACTGTATTTAGCTTTAATACCTACTGTACATTACAACCGTGATTACAACCAATACATGTGACATTAGACACGATTTGTCTTCTAATATATCGTTATATTTTTCGCCAATTAACATAGAAATTGCTTAATTTAAAAATTTAATTATCATTAGCTCATTTAAATTCATAAGTAATTAATTATATTGTTTATTTTACAATAATTTGTTACGAATCTAACAAAATAATTTATTCCAAACCGTTGCAGTAGCACGTAAAGAACTGCTTCTTGCACTTCGTTCCAGATAGAAAATTTCATTCAAAATTCATAAAATATTTCAATTTTTTTTTTTATTTTGAAGAAAAGAGTGATGAAATATTTCTTTTTCTAATAAATGTCTAATTTTACAAACAGGATATCAGGAAAATATTTGCCCCTTAATTCTGTTTTATTGTTTTGTTTAACAAATGTCGCCATTTTTCGTTCAGATCGATGGCTCTTGTGGATGGCTCAGATAGAGTTGAGACCCGGTAAGCACGGCGGCCGGATGGCCAAGCGCTAACGCGGTAGCATACCATGCAGGAAGATCCGGGTGCGGCATCTTCTGAAAAGTTTTTTCGGGGTGCTGGGATCGGTCCGGGATCCCCGGCCTTCGCCATCTGCCCCACTCCACGGGTGTAGGTGCATCTCCGTGTTGGAACTGGGCCCCGCCCCTTAGTAATCTCCCTGATTGGAAAGGGGCATAAAATATGAAAAAGAAAAGAAAAAAAAAACTAAGAGGCGGGCCAGTTCCAAGCAAGAGTTGCACCCACATCCGTGGAGGGGGGCCGGATGGTGAAGGAGGAGATCGCCGGGCTGGGCCGAGCACCCCGAAAAAGCTTTTAAGGAGTTACCAGACCCGGGACGCAAACCCGGGTCCTCCTGCGTGGCACGCCGACAGCATTACCACTCGACCATTTGGCCTGTACCCTCTCGCCTCTTAATAATCTCATTGATTGGAAAGGGCTGTAAAACAGCCAAAAAAAAAAAAAGAAAAAATAGTACTATACCCTTTTCAAAGAAAGAACTTTCAAGGCCAAATTTGATGATCGACAAGTCTTTTCAGTTATGATTAACGATAAGTGATACGATGTAAAACGGATCGGGGTAGAGAATTTATTACCATTTTCGACTTGATATTTGAATTACAATATAGTAATCAGATTAAAATATTTCAATTTTATTTTTTAAATGCTAAAATTAATTATAATTTGAAAATTTATTTTAAAAATTTCCTTCAGTTATAATTCTTTTAATTGTTGATACAGAAACATTGTCGGCCGGATTGGCCGCGTGGAAACGCTTCGGCTTTCCACTCTGGAAGACACTATCCGCCATTACTGCTAAATACTAAAGGACGGTGACATCATTCGTTGTATTTATTTAATTTTAAGCGATTAGAGATTTAGTTTAATATTTAATAGCACAACCATGAAATATGAAGTATTAATTCGACAATTTTTTAAAAGATAATAAACATTTTTTTTGTCAACAGATGACGTCACTTTCCACTCTGTAAGAGTACCAAGTGGCGGGGCGAAACAAGCCCTTCCGCAGGCTGCCCACCCCTGCGGAGGGGTCAGCCGGATTGTTGAGGACGGAGATCGATGGGCCGAGGCCGGACCCCATGATGATGATAAACATTTCAAATTGTTACCGATGATAAAAGGTAAACTGCTATTGGATGAACGAAACAGAAATCGGTTATTCTATTGGATGACTTGACCTTTGCAATCTTTAAGCTTTTTATCATATAAGGCAGGACATCTTTCTTTGAAAAGGGTATAAATAACGGGGCGAAACAAGCGCTCCACAGATTGCTCACTTCTACAGAGGGATCATCTGGATTATGGAGGACAAGGATCGATGGGCTGAATCCAAATTCTTTGAATAAATTTTCCAAGGAATGAGACCAGAAAATCGAATCTTCATTTTCTAAAGTAGAAAGTCGAACTGTTTCCATGCAGCCGATCTCACCCTTATTTCAAGTTATTGAAATAAGGGCGAGCCACGCTGCCAATCCGGCCGACCTTCTTGATTAACATAAAGAAGGTCAGCCGGATTCGTGTAAACGCTTCGGCTTTCCACTCTGGAGGATCCGGGTTCGAGTCTCGGGCCCCACTCCTTGAAAATATTTATTATGGGGTCCGGACCCGGATCGTCGATCCCCACAATCCGGCTGATCCCTCCGCATGCGTGGACAGCCTGTGGAAGGGCTTGTTCCCCGCCACATAGTATTCTAATCATTGAGCTATAAATATGACTGGACCTTAAGCACTGCTGGCTTAAAAGTGAAGCCTGAATGCTCGACTAGTTTCTTAGTTACTTAATTTATAAAAGTAGAAAAAGTTCTTATTGTTAGGAAGCGGCCCTGGCCTCTCATCTATGGGCCCGGGGAATTTGTTTCTTCTTTCCCCCGTGTCGGCGCCACTGCATACGAGGATAAGTTAATCGAGATTAACCAGTTGCTCGATTTCGTGTAAGCCGGTGGAGCCATAGTCGGGAAAACCTTTTTGAGTATGGAGGTGAAATTTCAGAATTTGGTCTACAAAGTTTAATTCATTATTGCATCAATTTAAATGATAATATGATAAATTTTAATATATACAATATATTATATAACCACAATGGCCAAATTGCTGGTCGCAAGCCATATGCGGTTCTTTGGTATAGTACGTTTCACGAGTCATGGCCGGGCTATGCGCAGTAAGGAAATGGGGGCTCTGGAGTTATTAAACATGATTCCGCTGTCGACCTCAGGTACACTTTCAGCTCGTACAGTACAGTATGTACTGTACAAAAACATATTGTTACAGCCCGCACTTTCAGTTCGTACAGTACATACTGTACTGTACGAACTGAAAGTGAACCTGAGGTCGACAGCGGAAACCTGTTTAATAACTCCAGAGCCCCATTTCCTTACTGCGCATAGCCCTTTTTCTCTACAAAGTTTTAAAGATGATTTTAACTCTTTTCTTTTACAAAAACGAATAATTACGTAGCTTGCCCAGACACTCCACTGACGTCATTGTAGATACCCTATCCCCGTAGTCATTACATAGACTCGTCTTTGCTACTGCGCATATAATTACCCCGGCTTGACTCGTGAAACGGACTATACCTTCAGTGTAGCTCCATACCATGAAAATCAATAATTAATATGGAGAAAATATCTATTAAATTAAAAAAAAATAATATATTTGTAATCAATTAATTTATTGTAAAATGTAGCATGCATCTGTATGAAATAAATGCATGTGGAATATATAATAAACTATTTTTGAAATCATTATTAAGATTAACCGAAAACTAATGAGGCTCTCATTGACCCAAAAAGAAATGCCGGATGGCTGAGTGGTAACGCTGTTGATGTGCCATGCAGGAGGACCTGAGTCTGGTATCTCCTGAAAAGTTTTTTCGGAGTGCTGTGTCCGGCCCAGCGATCCCTATTCTTTACTATCCAACCCCCTCCACCGGTGTGGGTGCAGCCCGTGGTTGGAACTGGCCCTGCCCCTTAGTAATCTCTCAGATTGGAAAGGGGCGTAAAATATGCAAAATAAGACCCAAAAAGAAACTGAATGGGCTCTCAAGTATTTAAAATTCTTTTATGTTGGCTCTTAGTGACACGAAGTTTCGCCACCCGTTATATAATATACATCAGTATAAACCTAAATTTCATTTATTCAATTTAAGGTCGTCTAAATGTGATTTTCAGACATTCATCGGCGAATAAACTATGTCTGTTCAATTTATAATCTTTTAATTAGATTTATTATCTGTGGTTTCCTTTTTATTTATGAATTTAGAAACTGTAATCTTTGTAAATGATAGTAGTCAACACCACCAAGGATCTTTGGTGAACTCTTCACTGTGACGTTTTTACTCAGTTGAAAAGAATTAATTTCGTCTGGAAACGGGGTTAACTTAATACATTTCCTCGCTAGTTGATCGGAGTTTGTTAATTCTGTTCCGTTCAAAAGCAAAACTTGATCGGGAATAACTTTGCTAGTATGAACCAACAATGTTTGAACAAGGATGGTATGAACGTATGCGTATTACTCAAGATATTACCAACAATCTAAATATTTAGATCGTTGGTAATACCTTGTCAGTAATATCATGGATGTCAGTTTACTGACATCAATGAATACCTATGATGATTACTAACAAGGTGAGTAGAAAGTGGCGTCATCTATTGACAAAAAAATTACACTTGATAAATTTAAAAAATTGATTTTGATCAAATTTTGCCAATACAATTTTATAAAAATTTTTCTTTCTTTTATATTATAAATTTTAAATTATAAAAACTTCTAAAGAAATTACGAAATTGATACGTCTGTGTGCATTAATGCTTACAATATATCTCTATCAGTTGAAAGTTATATAATTACAAGATGGTAGATACTATTTTGCCAAATATACGGAATTTGTACTCAAAAGCAAGGAAGAATTAGCACTGTGTTAATTCGGTTTTGCCAAAATAATAGTCATTTATCATCAATGTTGAAAATGATTGCAGGTCAGTACCTGTAACTGCATATTTATCAATTAATACGTATATACAGTAGTAACTTCTCTTGTATATGACGAACAATTTTTTGGTTATTTTAATAAAAAAGATTATTTATCTCAATTATGTTTTTAAAATATTTACAGTATGTTCCTTACATAATATGAATTCGTCAAATAACAAATATATATTATTACTTTTAATTAAAAGTATATATGAATGTAGAATAACAACTAAAATTTGGCAAACAATGCTATAAAATTTAAAATAAATTTATAAGATTTCAATTAAAAATATGATTAAATTGAATAATTATGCTCAAATTTTTAACATAGTAAAAATAAATTAAATACAGTTATCATAATGAAATTACAGTTTTTTGATAGTAACAAAAATGAACCCTACTTAATATATTAAAAAATTTCTGGATGCAGATAGATAAGGCAATTTTTCTCATAATCATATTTGTTAGATTCTAAATGTGGTTCACAGCTGTCCTGGACTTCAAATTTTTGCAGAAATAAATAAATTACAATTGATTTTTAACACATGGTCCAAAGTTACCCAATTCTAAAGGTAACATTGAACCATTATAAAATAGCGTGCCATTGCTAAATAATACAAATTCCCTTTATAATTTATATATAAAAGGCATAATTTCAATGAATATAAATTCCAACAGTTTATGTATGAATTCTTTTCAACTGTATTCAGATGATCAAATTTTAAAAAAAAAGCTAAAAAGTTGTCCAAACTTCACCCGATTGACTGTATAGGTTTTTCTTAGGCTTTCCATGATAAACATATGGAGTATAACTGTTAACTGTTATAACATTATAAAAAGTTTTATAATATATATTATTATATAACGTATTGATTTTTATAACGTTTAAATTATGCCAAAAAATAGGTTACCATTTTGTAAATTCACTTTATCTTTTCTTCGACAGGCAGCAAGCCACTTCTGTGAAATCTCGCGATCTTTCGGAAAGCGGAAGTATTTAATTTCAGTTCCTTTGGTATTTCTGTAATAGTTGTTACAACCACTCACTGCACAATTCACCATTTTAGCAAAAATCAAACCATAAAACAGTAAAACACGCAAAAATCCTCTAACAGATACGACTGATTCATAAGCATATACAGGATCCATTTCAGGATTGCAACTCAGGTGACGTCATGCGCGGATCTGATCAATTTAGCATCACTAAATAGGTATACCGTGTCTAAGTGTATCGTGACTGAGGGCAGCTGGGACTACGGGACAGAGTCGTTTCGAGAGAGAGAAAGTAACACATTCATAAGCATATACAGGATCCATTTCAGGATTGCAACTCAGGTGACGTCATGCGCGGATTTCACCAATTTAGCATCACTAAATAGGTATACAGTGTCTAAGTGTATCGTGACTGAGGGCAGCTGGGACTACGGGACAGAGTCGTTTCGAGAGAGAGCAAGTAACACGGTACTTTTTTTTTGTCAACAGATGACGCCACTTTCCACTCAGTAAGAGTACTAAGTGGCGGAGCGAAACAAGCCCTTCCACAGGCTGCCCACCCCTGCGGAGGGATCAGCCGGATTGTGGAGGACGGGGATCGACGGGCCGGGCCCGGACCCCATGATAAATATTTTCAAGGGGTGGGACCCGAGACTCGAACCAGGGTCCTCCAGAGTGGAAAGCCGAAGCGTTTCCACGCGGCCAATCCGGCCGACAGTAACACGGTACATGGTATGACTTTTTTAATATATCTTCGCTGCGGTTAGTTGCGGCCACTTCGAAAAATATGCAACAATAACAAATGAAATCAAAATGTTTAATCGGATAATATGAAATACTAATATACTCCGAAAATTTGAAGAATTTATTTCAATAGTTCAAAAAAGTGGCCAGATGGCCGAGAGGTAATGCTGTGGGCATGCCACCCAGGAGGACCCGGATTCGCGTCCAGGGTCTGGTATCTCCATAAAAATTATTTTAGGGTACCAGGCCGGGGAACCAGGGTCCTCCAGAGTGGAAAGCCGAAGCGTTTCCATGCGGCCAATCCAGCCGACAGTAACACGGTACATGGTATAACTTTTTAATATATCTTCGCTGCGGTTAGTTCAGGCCACTTCGAAAAATATGTAACAATAACAAATGAAATCAAAATGTTTAATCGGATAATATGAAATACTAATATACTCCGAAAATTTGAAGAATTTATTTCAATAGTTCAAAAAAGTGGCCAGATGGCCGAGAGGTAATGCTGTGGGCATGCCACCCAGGAGGACCCGGATTCGCGTCCAGGGTCTGGTATCTCCATAAAAATTATTTTAGGGTACCAGGCCGGGCCGGTGATCCCCGTCCTTCACCATCCGGCCCCCTCCACGGGTGTGGGTGCAGCCCGTGGTTGAACTGGCCCCCCTTTTTCCCGGACTGGAAAGGGGGATAAAATATACAAAGTTCACCATCCGGCCCCCTCCACGGGTGTGGGTGCAGCCCGTGGTTGAACTGGCCCCCCTTAGTAATCTCCCGGACTGGAAAGGGGGATAAAATATACAAAAAAAAAAAATAGTAAAAAGCATATTTTCATTTAATTCACGAATTCTACTTATTTTAGATAACATTTTCAAAATGTAAATATTGAGCAATTTTAATTATCTACAATACCATCTTTTACATTTTAATAAATCTATTTATTTTACAGATATTCGGGAAGAACCAATTTTAAAATTATTGGAAACTGCTCAAAATGTCGAACATCAAAGAAAAATACTTCATCAGTTATATATATCCTGGAACAAAAACACGTGGAAAACTATTAGAACTCTATTGGCAATCCGTGATGAACTGAAAGAGCATTCTTTCAATTCTAACTGCGCTATTGTTTTTGGATCAGTAGTTACCGTCTTAGGAAGTATTGTTGATGTTGCAGGGAGTATTGCAGGGAGCCTTCTAAAAATACCTGAACTATCTCTGGCTTCCACAATAGGTGGAACAGCTGCAGCTACGGCAGGAAGAGTTATATCATCCGGTTCACATATTACCTTTAACTATTTATCTAAAAAATTATGTATAGAGGCCAAAAAAGTTTTCGAATTAAATTTGAAATGTACCGAGGATGTAGAGCGGTCACGAAGTACCTATTTCAAGTTTCTGGAAGAATTTAAAGATCAACTATATAATTTAGAATTAAAATATCATCAGATGATGATATCCGTACTGGAAGAAGAAAATCTAGTACACAGTTTGAAAGATTTGCATCTGAGCAGATGCCAGGTGAATCAGAGCAATATGTCTCCAACGGTTTCCAAAATGAAGAAATTAAGACAAAATTTTGTGATCGGGAAGAAAAAAAACGATCTTAAAAAATATTTTATTGAATTGATATCGGTGATTAACAAAGATCCTATTATGAAGAAAATGATACAGGATCATACACCCAAAGATTTACATGGATTGATACTTCCTATAGTAGATGCCACTTCTGCCAAGATTCAAAGAGAATTTTTAATAGAAATTGTCAGTTGGATTTCGAAAGCAGGCGAAAATCTCCAGTTTCTGTTTAGAGAAATGAGCACGGTTGTGAAAGTGAGTCTTGGTATTCTAAATACCATATTTTTGGCTTGGGGAATGACAGATTTGGTTAATACTTCAATCAATATTCATAACGGATCGGATACGGATCAGATCAGAGAAATTGGACAAGTGGCTGAAAAATTGCAAAAAATTAGACAAGAAGTGATAAGAATCAATAGAGAAATATTCGAATGGGATCTGAAATTCGAATATTAAATCAGCATGTTATGCTTTTATAAGTTTCATGTTATAAAAAATTGAAATTTCCTGTAATTCATAAGATCAAATACTATACCTCAAATGTAATCTGTATTTTCCCATATATTTATGTATACTAGTATGAAAATGCTTTGTCAGAGCATAAAAAAGTGGTTATGAATTTAAAAAAATTCGTTAATGAAAAATGGGAGAACAAGAGACTCTTAATAATTTATATGTTATTCTTGAAAATTTTTAGATCTATTGTCTAAAAATTTAAATTTTCGCTAATTATTTCGATTTTTGAAAGTTTAGATAAACCTAGAAATTGTCTTTCTGAACATTTTGCTTTTTCGAGATTCAAAAATTTCCGAATTGGAATTCTCGAGAATCTGGAGATTCCAAAAAAATCCTGTTTAAAGAAGGATAAGGCTAGAAAAAATCATGGCAAAATGAAAATAAAAAGTATTGGGTTGTTTTATATTTAATCTTTTAATTTATATTGAAAAAAGTGATCACGTTTCGATAATATTGAAAAAATAATCGTGTTTATTTTATAGGTAGTGAAAGTTTTTAATAAAATAGCTTTTCGATGCACGCAATCTATTCGTTTATTTGCTAAACGATCTGTGTTTGGATATCCAAGCTTATGTAGACCTATATGACCGTTTTAGCCTATAGGTTAGGTTTTATTTTCATGAAGTTCAAGTCGGTGTACTCATAGGCATGAACCATGAAAAAGAAAGCTGAAGTGAATAGAAGGACAGTTTAGAAAAGGAAAAAGATTCCTACCAAAGAAAGTGTGGTAAGCCACTAGAGAAGGAAGAAGTAACCAACCAAATAAGAATACTGTACAGAAGGCAGAAGTCGACACCGACAAAGCAAAGAATAACAAAACCAAAAAAACCGTTTGATGTAGCTCCGACAAACAGGATACGGTTAACTTGCTTAGTAACCCAGCTACCAAGTAACAATAGGACAGGCAGAGTACGAGAGAGAGGTACTCCGACAAACCGGAGACAGGATACTGACTTAATATCCCAGGCACCTAGTAATCCGCAGTACAACAGAGAGCACAAAAGTTCATGAAGATGCAGGAGAGCAAGAGTCCATAAGTGAGTCTGAAACGAGTTATCTAGTTATAGAATCCATAAGAGTTTCCAAAATCAAGTCTGGAATAGTATCAAAAATAAGCTCATTGAGTTTATATCCCAGGGAGGAAAGGCTGGAACAACAGTAAAATTGTCCAGTCCCCAGTTACTTTGGTTAAGCCGCCATATCGCACGAGTGATATTCTATATCTGGCAGAGATCACTTTAAGAGCCAGTGGCGGATTTAGGCGTGGTCTTTATGGGTTGCAGCCCAGGGCTCCCCTTTCAATCAAAGGGCGCGGTCAAAAACTAAAAATAAAAAAACAATTTAAATTAAAACTTAAAGAAAAAAATAAATTACACAAAATTTTTTCGGCAGGATTTCGCGAGTTTTCACAATCTATCAGTAGCCTGAATATACCGAAGTCAAATCATAGTGCTGCGTAGCCGTCCAATGCGTCGCCACATAATTGTACATGGATGGTATATAGCTATATATAAACGCAGCGCCGCGAATACTCGCGAAAGATAATCTCGAATCTTGCAATGAGGATGCAAATCTAGCTCCTCTAAAGGATGTCAGTTTAGCGTAGCTCTCACTAATATGTTAATTTAGTAGATCCCAAAACAGTGTGAGCCCACGGTCCCCAAAGTAAACCGTCCGCCTCTGTATAGAGCCCATGCCATGGATGTTGGCCAGTACCTATGATGGGGTCAATCAGATGGTTGAAGAATGGGATTCACCGTGCCGGACCTGGACCCCTCCTGAATAATACCCAAACTCAGATGAAATCAATCAGATGGTTGAAGAATGGGATTCACCGTGCCGGACCTGGACCCCTCCTGAATAATATCCAAACTCACATGAAAAACTTTAAGCTGGCTTAAATAACAAAGCCGATTTAAGATTTGTGGTGTGAACAGAACCGATTTAACGCTGAACTGAGTTAGTTTCGGAAAAGTAGCTCAGCCCAATTCGCTTCTTTGAAGAAGCTTAAGTAGGTTTGTGACGTTACAAGCTCTCCACGCGTTCGATACTTCACTTAATTCAATATGGACGATGTAACTCGAGACGATATCATCGATGGCCTGCAAAGAATGGTGTAAGGAAAATAATTTTGAAAAGAAAAACGAACAGAAAATTGGTCTGAGGAAGAAATTCGTGTACTTCTTGATCTCTGGAGAGAAAACATAAATGATTATGTCGATCAAAACGCACGATTCCGACAGGTTACGCGACGTATATCTGCTAGATTAACGTGTTGCCAATCAGAAGAAATAGCGATTTTGTAATTAAGTGCAACACTAAAGTAAACCTTATATATTATTTCTTCAATTTATTAAAATATTTGTTTATTGCAAGAAACTGTATTAAAATTCAACTGTAATATCACACAATATAATTTATAATGTTAAGTTTGAATACGAGGGTGCAATGTAATTGTTTTAAGAGGGTTATAAGTGTCTGTTTAATTTAACTAGTATGTACGGCTAATAAATCCGATTTGTTTGACAACATAACCACATATATAAAATAAAGCATTGTCTTTTATATCTTTTAACTTTGTATTTAAAAAGTTAGAAATCAGTGTTTGAGCATTATCATTTTTCTCATGTTCTGATTCTGTTAATATAAGTACTAAAATAAACAGTTTTTGCATTGAGAAAAATTACTCTAGACATGTCTAGGGTAATTTTTAGATGAAAAAATATTAAAAATTAAAAAATTAGTTATTAATAACATTAGTAACTTACATCATTTCAAAATATTTGTGTAAAGATAAGCACAGTTTCAAACAAATCCAATCAAGATCAATATCTACAGTACTTACCAAACCAAGAAGAATAAAAAATATATGATAGAGATTAATACCCATATTGGTTTCCCTAGTGTATTTACAGTAGATATGCTATTGATTCAATTAACGATCAAACGGGAAAAGGTTAAACTATACCTGTTTTATATTAGGCTTACATTTTATTATATTAAATAATAGAACGCTTAATTGATTATAAAAGAACAAAGTTTCAAATAAAGGTGAATTAAACAAAACTTACGACAAGAACTGTAATGATGTTCCTTTTGTGTGTTGGTTTCCCTAGTGTATTTACAGTAGATATGCTATTGATTCAATTAACGATCAAACGGAAAAAGGTTAAACTATACCTGTTTTATATTAGGTCTACATTTTATTGCATTAAATAATAGGGCGCTTAATTGATTATAAAAAAACAAAGTTTCAAATAAAGGTGAATTAAACAAAATTTACGAAAAGAACTGTAATTATGTTCCTTATGTGTGTCGATTTGAGCAACCGAATGCAACACAAAATTGAGGCATTTTTCTATTTAAATATCGAGAAAATAATAAAATATTAAGTTCCTTAAAATACTAAATATCCAAATGATATCAAATATTATAAGAAAGAATTTATAACTTACCCAAATTAAAAGGTAAAACGCCTAATTTAGTACTAGCAAGTAAACGACTAACACAAACAAGCCCACATCTAATATGGCGGAGGATGCTTCACGCTCCTATTCGTTGTCAGGTATCCAGTTTAGTATATAGCCTACATCCGTGGACAATATGTATACAAAACTATATGAAACTGTTTAAAGCTTTGTTATAAGAACAAAGTATTTGCACTTTACGTAATTAATACTGATATTTATATTTAAAATGATATAATAAATTATATTATTCATGCAAAAGTACAATAGAATCCAGATTATCCGAGCTATTGTAGACCGGCCCTATCTCGAGTAATCGAATAACTTTGATAATGCAAACTTTTTTAGAGTAAAAAAAAGATTTAGACGACAAAATAAAATTATTTTAGTGATTAAAATACAGCACAATACAAAATAAACATTATTTACAAAATACAAAAATTATACAATAAATATTGCACATGCATCAGTCCTCATAATTTTAGCATCTTTTGTTTCAATGGTTTCGTGTATCACACATAGCGAAACACCTTTTCTGTCTCCTTCTTTCTAATATTTATCTGTAGTGGCCTAACAAATTTTACAATTAGTATTTCGCTGACAATTTCTTGATGGTTTGAGGCATTACACTTTAATAAATCGCACTGAGAAAGAGGTGGTATCAAATATCCCTGCATCGTTTTCAAAATGTTAGTTTGTTTCTGGCACAATGGCAGAGCAGCTTCGACAAATTCTTGTATGTTTTTTATTAAACCTACAAAGATGGGTTTAAGATATCTGAGGCCTCCTCTATCTTGGTTACGGATAATCTGCATAAGTGGAGATGACGATAAGGATTGCGAGATATTGCCAACACATATGTCACTGTTTATTCTCTCTTCCACAACGCGTACTAAATATCCACAAACCAATGGCTGGTAAGCTGTTTCCAGGCTTATATGAGCATTGAAACTGGGCACTCGAATACGCTCAAGACGAAGAGTCACGTGATTTGGAAGCAAAACATCTTCATTAGATCTATCTTCTTCTTGAGATCCGGAGCATTCGACAGATAGGGTTTCATTGAAGTTATTCCAACTACCATTAGCAATATTTGCATATTTTGAAGGCATCAGCAGCCCAGATTTCAGAATTCTTTTTATAGCTGAAGCTGCTGTTCGTGCGTCAGTCATATCATTGCAGCCACCTCCCAATCTAACTGCGCTAAAAAGAGCTTCTATGGGATCACCCGAAAATCTTCTGGTAAGTACATAAAAAAATCCGTTTTCCAGAAGATATGTTACCCATTGCACAGTAGATTTGACTGTGAATAGAAGAGCTTCTGCTGTCTCATTGCTTAAATCTTTGAGTATAGCACGTTTTGATTTTATTTGAATCTTATTAATATATGCACAGAACTCATTGTTTAACCAGTTTAATCTTTCATCCGCTGCTGAAATAAACTACATACAGTCTGGGTTATTCTGTCGGAGATATTGAATTCTGTCATTAATATCATGGAAGGTGAAGAACTTATACATAGATATCATGTAACAGAACTCATTGTTTAACCAGTTTAATCTTTCATCCGCTGCTGAAATAAACTACATACAATCTGGGTTATTCTGTCAGAGATATTGAGTTCTGTCATTAATATCATGGAAGGTGAAAACTTATACATAGATATCATGAATTTAATTGTAGAATCAGATTCTGAATAATTTGTTTTTTGTGTTTATGCGGCATTGATTGTCCTTCAAGAATTGAATTGTGGCTGTAACAGCTGGTGAAAATATCTGAATAGCAGAAAATACATTCATCTTGTCCATGTTACTGGGTTCAATGTGTTTTTTTGTCAAATAACGATTGGGCTTAATGTTCAAATCTTTTTGCAAACGATAAATTTCTTTCAGGTATTTGGAACTAATTATTCCATTGCCATCTGTCATTTCTCTGTCCATGAACTGTGATAAAACAATTTTTATCAAGTGACAATAATCAAAACTTAAGTAAAGTTTCCGTTCAGGATCGCATGGATGGGGTACAAATGTTTTAAGCTTTCCATTTCCAAAATGCTTTAACATTGACAAATTTGTTCTGTGATTGTCTGTCACCACTCTCAGGACGAGAAAGCCTGTTTCTTCAACGGCTTTGATCACACGCTGAACCAAAAGAAAAAAGATCTGAACCCTGTAAATTCTTAACAAAAAAGTAAGCGGCGGGAATAATAAATTTCTTTGACAGACCATGAACTACAAAGCAAAGTACAGTAATTTGTTTGCTGGATATTTACCAATTTTTGAATCATATTCCCTCAACATTAACAATTCCAATGAACTTATCACTAGCCTTATTATATAAAAGGCGTTCTTTTGTAGTCATTTCATCGGCTATCACAGATACTATTTTCTCTGTTGACTGCAGATTTTAACACTCAGCTTTAAGTATATCCTTCATTAATTGTGATATACCCACATCACAGTCAACATTTCCCATGTATCTGCCCAAAGCACTGTACGAAGGAGCTGCTATCAATTGTGAGGATCTTTCATATTCACTAATTGTGATATACCCACATCACAGTCAACATTTCCCATGTATCTGCCCAAAGCACTGCACGAAGGAGCTGCTATCAATTGTGAGGATCTTCCATATACGTAACCTTTAGGAGAGGCTATTCTCCATGCCACACAGTATCTAATAGTCTGTTCTGACCATTCAACCTTAAATTTTCCAAAATGATTAATCTGATCTAGCAAATAAACAGCCTTCTGGTTTCTCTCTTTAGCCGCTTCTTTTATTGTGAAAATTTTATCATATTCTGGATCTAGTTTCTTTTGTATGTTCTGAAGTTCTTTTTCTTTTTCCGCCATTTTTTTGCAGTCTATATATTGCATACCGAAGCCTATCATTTATTACCTTTCGATAGAAAGCACTGACTATTTTAGGAATGTCAACCTGTATTCCAATGTCATTAACAATGGCTTTTAATTTCGCTACTCGCAGTGTTTTCTGTTAACAAGAAACCTGCGTTTCCACGAGTTCCATATGTATTAATACTTATATCAGTCTTGGCCGAAAATTTGGGTCTACGCTTCCGAGGCTTTTCATTTTTTGTTTGAAGATAACTTGGATAGTTAGAGAAAATACTGGCACAATACCTGGATTCAAAATTTTTATTTTGCAACCTTCTCGGTAGTCCTCGAGTTAGAGAAAATACTGGCACAATACCTGGATTCAAAATTTTTATTTTGCAACCTTCTCGATAGTCCTCGTCTCGAAAATGAAGGCTACAACGGGAATAATCGCTTAGAACCCACTTACTTCTTTTGGAAAGACCTTGTCTCGATATAGCTGCAAGCCATTTTTCTCGGAGATCTTGAGCTGATTGAATTTCGTGGAACCTAACCCCCGATGAATTTGCGGTTTCTTGTTTCGATTTATAGAAAGGCACACAACAATTCACCATTTTTATATCTCAGAATTAGATTTATTAATAAGAAATCACCACCTGGTCACTGTCTTGTAGAGAAAAAACCGAGCGAACTGGGTGCGCCTCTAGCGATGAAATTTATCAACAAGCCCATATGCTGCTTTCTATGTAATCGCTGCGGTGATTCATGTGAACCTCGGTGAGAACTCAGTGCATTCCAATCTGACGTCACTCGGAATAAAGAATTACAAAAGTGAGGAAAAAGAGTGACATCCACAAACCGTCTTAAATATATTTAGTTATCTCAACAGAAGACGATTTATTATTGTTATTTTTTAATGAAATGGGTATTATTTTATCTTCCATCAGTCGTTCCCGTTCGGGTAAGTAAGAATCTAAAAACTTGTAGGTCACGAATCAGAAATTTTATCCAGTATAGCATTTAATTAATAATACAAATCGAAGTCTCAATTGAGGGGAATAGTCTACACTGACTATCGCCTCATAACTTGCCAAATAAATTTATCAGAGGGAACAACTGATAAATTTTTCTTTCGTTTTCCAGTTAAAATTGCGTCTTATATTTTTTTAATATTAATTTTATTATAATAGCTACGTTTCCTTAAACGTACTTATATCTTTGTATAAAAAAGAGTAATATATACTGTAAAAATGAGCTTATATCTAATGACTTTAAAAAAGTACGTTTAAAATCTTATAAAAAAATTAATGTATTTTGGAATATAACAAAGGAGATAATATCTGACTAGCATGGCCTATACTCTCCCTGATGACGAGTCGTACTTTCGTGATATTACGACAGTCTCTTACAAAATAAGAACCAACGGCCTTTCTTACAGTTCAGAACAAAAATTGATGGTTGTTTCTCAGACTGGAATCAAGGCGTACGGCACAGCGGACTCGAACTAGAGTTTCTTAGAGCCCCAAAGGAAACGTCTGACAACTAGCTCGGGCTGGAACCAACTAACTGTCCTTTGTACCCAATTTTTCTTTACAGTTTTTCAATAAACAAATATATCTCTTCCCCTTTTCCAGGGAAGGCAACCTTTTGACTCCTGTCAAATAATTTTCGTACAACCCTCCGAACACCTGCACGATGCCGGAGTTCTTGTGTGGCTTACATCAAATGTGTTTATTTTTGTTTTCGGGGTTAGTGGAGAACGGAGTATTTCAGACCCGGCCGGAGAAGGGACCTCCTCACACGACGTTACCTATAAATTTGCCAACTCCAATAACTTACGGTCGGGTGAGAAGTGATATTCTCCAGCGGACCGGACCCCGGGACTCCACAGAATAAAGATTTGCACGACAAGGTTTCCAATTTGATTTGAATAAAGTTTTGCACTGACATGAAAATTTTATGTTAGTATGTTTAGAAAAAATTTTGATTTTATGAATCTCTCTATGTTGGCGTATGTTTAGAAAAAATTTTGATTTTATGAATCTCTCTATGTTGGACATCTTTTAGAAAAAATTTTGATTTTATGAATCTCTCTATGTTGGACACCTCTAACTGAATAAAGGTTTGCATTGATACAAAAATTTATTGTTTAATATGTTTAGAAAAAATTTGATTTTATGAATCTTTCTCTATGTTGGACACCTCTCTAAGTTGAACACATTTTGAAGGAACCAAATGTGTCCAACATCGAGAGGTTTCACTATACAAAATTGTTTCTTTAAAAAAATAGTGTTATAGGCAGTTCGTATAACTTTCTATAATTGTTTCTTTATGTATACCTTTCCCATATGGTGATATAAACATGATTAAAACTAAAGGATTAAATGTATGAATAAGAATAAATTACAACAAAATGGTAAACTAGAAGCCCTTGTTCCATGTGTC
The DNA here is from genome assembly GCA_000484575.1 of Olivierus martensii. Lineage (NCBI taxonomy): Eukaryota > Metazoa > Arthropoda > Arachnida > Scorpiones > Buthidae > Olivierus > Olivierus martensii. The sequence goes on along the minus strand of AYEL01059050.1, from coordinate 8,171 downwards.
AGTGTTAAAGTCCAACTATTCTGAAAACCAGATTTTTGCATTTGGTTCATACAACTTGAAACAATGAAGTTTAATTTTAAAAAATAATCATTATTATGTATCAGACAAAATACAATATCATTGTTGGTTCAATTGAAGTGGATATATTAACACGCCACCAAAATTTTTATTACCAGATTCAAACAGATACTATGCTATCAAAGAATAGTTGAGTTCCACATTTCCTGAAAAGTGAAACTCAATGAACACAAAAACTGTTGACAGAAATGGAACTCAGAGATCAGAAATTATTGTAACTACTTTGTGAAATGAAACACTATCTGACAACACAGTCAGTGAAAGGTTCTTAAAATGTTATGATTTCAATGTTTACTCATAGATATATGCAGCATTCTATCCAGTTAACAGCAATGATCTCACAAAGCTAGCAATTATAATGGATAAAATTTAGAAACTAAAACCCATATCCTTTTGTTTTCAACCCATTATTCCCTATGTTTTAAACGCACTTGGCATCTTCCTCAGCTGCTACTACCTGTAGTAGCAGCTGAGGAAGACGCCAAGTGTGTTTAAAACATTTCTGATTAAAATCTTTTGACTGCTAAAGGGCTTTTGAGTATTATTTTTTAATCACCACCATTGCTGTAGATATTTCTACACAAAAGAAAAATGATCCCTGTTAATTAAATTTAGTATTAATGTTTTAAAATATAAAAATAATATATTATCATATAATTTGTTGTTTTAGGAAATAAAATATTGAAATATAGCATTCGCAAATTTATTTTAACCTTTTACAAATTGATTTAATCCTTTTGCAAATATATTTAAACTGTACACGAATTTATTTAAACTTTTTGCAAATTTATTTAAACCTTATGCAATTTGATTTAATTCTTTTGCAAATATATTTAAACTTTTAGCAAATATATTTAAACCTTTTGCAGTGCATTCAAACTTTTGGCTACGAACAGTTTAAAAAAAAATGTTGAGAAAGAAGAGTGAATAAACGAGTATAATATCGATATATGAAAATAAAATTTATTTTCAAATTAATACAAATTTTAATAGAAAAACATACATTATTATACTGTATACATTAAATTTAGTGCAGTGGTTGGCTAGTAGCTACAGCTGGTAACAAAAGAAATATGTCCATAACATAATTGGCACAATCCTGGGAAGTTATACTAGATAAACTGAATGTGATGACTTCCGGTAACTGATGTTCTTCCCGACGGCTTTGTATTTCCCTAGCTTTAATTTTAATTTTAGAAAAAGTCTTCTCAACTGGATTGAGCATTGGAGAATAAAGTGGCAAAAATTTAATATATATTTGGGAAGAATCCATGATATCATCTACTGCATGTGACTGGTGAATCCGAGCATTGTCCATGATCAATACATCTTCTGAGTCTTGGAGTTTCATTTTGAGTTCCCTGACAAACTCACAGAAAAGTTCTGTAGTTGTGGTTCTGGAAGATATAATCTCCAAAAAAACATTTCCAATGTATGAAAAAAGCTAATTTCTTTCATCCCTCAAAAATATTCATTAATAACATTTTCTGATTGTATTGAAAAATGAAAAAATAAAAATAGTGCACATAAAAAACTAGTGAAATCCAATGAAGCTTATTTCATTTTATCCTTTACAATTCACATTCTCCTACACAGCTATTAGAAATTTTAAATTTCCTTTCATGTGCATACTAATTATGAAGACAAATTAGCAGCAGATTTTCACATCTGAAGTTTTACGAAAGGGTATTATGGAATACCCTGAAAATCTGCTGCTAATTTGTCTTCATAATCAGTATGCACATGAAAGGAAATTTAAAATTTCTAATAGCTGTGTAGGAGAATGTGAATTGTAAAGGATAAAATGAAATAAGCTTCATTGGATTTCACTAGTTTTTTATGTGCACTATTTTTATTTTTTCATTTTTCAATACAATCAGAAAATGTTATTAATGAATATTTTTGAGGGATGAAAGAAATTAGCTTTTTTCATACATTGGAAATGTTTTTTTGGAGATTTCACTTCTTTTTTCTTTATTATTCCAATAAAAAATATTGTATACCTTCCTATTATTATAAATCATTGAATTCGTGCATAATTATTCTCACTAAAATTATTTTTATTCATAGAAAATATGATTACAACAATTTTTTTTTAAATTTTGCTTATTTTACGCCCCCTTTCCAATCAGGGAGATTACTAAGGTCGCGGGGCCAGTTCCAACCACGGGCTGCACCCACACCCGTGTAGGGGGCCGGATGGTAAACGATGGGAATCACCGGACCGGGCCCAGTACCCCGAAAAAAAAAGCGGGACGAGACCCGAACATGAACCAGGGTCCTCCAGCGTGGCACGCCAACGCATTGCCACTAGGCCATCCAGCCGCCTGACTACAATTAAAATGACTACATTTGTTTCTGTAAGAATAGAATATATACATTTTTTGCATTTTTTGGCCATTGTACTGTAGTTATTTTGTCATTTTTAATACATTTCCATCCATATATACTTACTAGGTGGCGCTTTGGTAATAGCTGCCGTTTGCTGATAATTACGATAATTATTAGAAAGTTATTTTATTTTACATAAATATATATAACAAAAAGAAATGCCTTTTATTTTTAATATAACTATGAAAAGCAATAATATGTGAATAAAATAAAGGCGATGCAAATATGAAAATAATGAAACTCAAGTTAGGCAGTTGGCAACTTATCTTGTTACTATGTACACTGACTCGTAATTTTACAAAGGCGATCTTTCAAATCCGTCAAAGAAAATAATGAATACTCTTTTATTACGCAAGTAAGCGCATATGTTTTACACTCTGGTGAAAGACAAGGAAATTGTTATTTTGAATAATATGAAAGTTTAATTTTAAAGTTCAAGTTTACCGTAAAAAAACAATATAGGTGGCACGGAACTATCATCATTCCTGTATAGAGACACACTGTCGTTTCTCTCGCTGAAATTAGCGAGAGACCCGACCGGGTCTCTTGATTTTTGAGTGAACAATTCCTTGATTATTCAGTGCAACAATAAGTGTGATATTCCATCCTCTGACAGTGGGTACAGTAATCACTGCTCTAGTACCAATCTTCAAGCAAGCTTGAGATCGTCTGATGTGAAGATTAATCCACTTTCATCTATAAAAATGAGTTTTTCCCAGTTTACAGGGACTGATTGATTGAAGCTCACTGCATACTGTTTTCTGAGCAGAATAGTTGACTTGCTATTCATTCTGTCTACTTCTAGTGATGCTTTTTTAAGCATAATTTTTAAATTATGTAATGCATTTCTTATGGAAGACACACTTAACTCAATGTCATGTTCAAGAAGCTTCTCTCTGATTTTCATAAGAGTAATTCCGGGCTGTTTCTCAACTGCTGCTTCTGTTAGACGAAGGATGTCAGGATTAAGTAGTTTTGGCCTGTTCCTTCAGGGTCCATTGTTTAGCACCTCAAAATTATCCCTTCTGTACTTTCTAATTATGCTTTTCCCTGTATTCCATTTTATACCTGATTTTGACGCTGTGTCCTTTACAGAAAAACCTTCTTCATACAATTTGACAAACAGTTTCTTTATTTCCATAGAAACAACCTCATACTTTCCACGCCTTCCTCCAACTCTGCGTGGAGCAACGGAAGAGTTCAGAGAACTTGAATCACTGGCATTCATGTTCTATATATATATATATATATATATATAAGGCAGTTTAAATTTTATACTTAAAGTCACAATGGGAAACAGATGAATAAACTCGTGTATTATAAGGCATTGCTTTTCCATCAACTGTTTTGCATGAAGTTTAAATAAATTTGTAAAAAGTTAAATAAATTTGTAAAAGGTTTAAATATATTTGTAAAAGGTTTAAATGTATTTGCAAATGGGTTAAATAAATATTCATTAATATGCAAATGTTATAATATTGAAAAGATATAAAAATATACGTGTTTTATAATCACTAGACAAAATTTTTGTTCTTGTTTCTAGTATAGTTATTTGATAGCACTAATATCATCAAACTGAAAAACCTCAAAATGCCTTAGATGCTTTCAAAACAAGTATTAGAAATTTTATTTCATCAGAATTCAATAAAAGAAGTTGTCTTTCCCTTTGGTGATATTTTTAACCAAGATCTAAAGTCCTTTCAACTAAAGAACTTTCAAGACCAAATTTGATGATCGACAAGTCTTTATAGTTATAGTCTGTTTCAAGATAAGCTGATAGTAAATCGCTACCATAATAAAAGTTCAACAAGACTGCATTAAATACAAACCAAAAAATAATACTCAAAAGCCCTTTTGCAGTTAAAAGATTTTAATCAGAAATATTTTCAACGCACTTGGCGTCTTCCTCGGCTGCTACTACACGTAATAGCAGCTGAGGAAGACGCTAAGTGCATTGAAATATTTCTGATTAAAATCTTTTGACTGCTAAAGGGCTTTTGAGTATTATTTTTTAATCACCACTATTGCTGTGGATATTTCTACACAAAAGAAAAATACTCTCTGTTAATTAAATTTAGTATTAATGCTTTAAAATATAAAAATAATATTAATAACAAACAATAGCACTTACCGCAGGGAGGTTTATCTTAAGTTTTCTTACTAGTTGAATATCTATGGCTAATGTTTTCAGTATTCCTGCCATCTTCAGCCCAATATGCTCTAACAAAGATTCGAACATTCTAATGGTTCTTTTATAGAATCACAACAAAAAATCAAAAAACAAAAACCAAAAAATAAACAAAAAATAAAAAATAGTTGCTAAATTACAGTTTTTTAGGTAACCCATTGATATCTTATAGATAACTAAATAAAATGAATGTAAAATCCAGTTGTGGTTGTTTTTTTTATGCACTACAATTGTTGATCCCTTCTTACTTTTTCTAACACATATTTCCAGGCTGTAGGTAGTTCTGTCGCCGTTCTGTCATTTAATAACTTATTATTTTTCCCTTTCCTCATTATTTCTAATGTTTCCGCTGTATATGCTTGGGTTTTCTTTCTGACCCTTCTTATTACTTTGGCATCTTCCCATTGTATACTTAAGTCTGTCGAATAAGCTTCCATTGTCAAGGCTGTGTTGGTTTTACCTTTAGTGATGTCCTTCTTATATTCTTGCAACCTTTGGGTCAGGGTTCGATTGATCACCCCTACATACAATGCAGCTTGTTGTGTTTTTCTGTCTACTACCGGTATTTCATATACTCCTTGATTTTCACTCTCTTTCCATGGGTCTTTTTCTTTTCTTAGCATTTTGAATATAGTGGGCCCCCTTAGTGTTGTTACTTTTTTATTAGCTTTTTTAGCAATTTTGTTCACCACTCCGTATCATCATAAGTTATACAGTATAGTTAAGTACCCCTCACAAAGCCTGGATTGATCTGGTTGAATGTTGTTTGTGGATTCTTGTTTTCATTTACTGCAAGACTGCTTTTAATATTCTTATATATACTTAGTACAAACGACTTATTGTACCCATGTTGTTTTCCTATTTGTACTATGTAGTTGATCTCCTGCTTCAGCCTTTCTTCATTTGTATTATATAGAATAGCTCTTCTAAAGAAATATCTAAATGAAGCTTTTTTATATTTAATAGGGTCATGGGACCAATTAGGTATTAATATCAGTTCATACGTTTGCTTTCTGTATACTGCTGTACTTAATATCCCATTGTCAACTTTTACTTCAATATCTAGGTAATGTATTATATGTGCACTTGGTTGCTCCTTTCTTAGATTTAATCCATAAGCCTCTAAAGTGAACGTTTTCTCAAAATCAAAAATTCTTTCTTCACTTGTGTATACTGTTAGGATGTCGTCAACAAACCTGATATAAAACTTTAAGGCTGGTTGAAATTTTTGTATCTTTTGGTTCTCTATATCTTTCAATACCATTTCTGCTAAGGCTCCTGCTATGGGGCTCTCTATGGGTACACCCCTCGTTTGCTCCTAGATTTTTTCTCTAAATTTAAAATAGGAATCATAACAAATTGGGTGGACTATTTCTCTTAGTAGTGATGCTTTTTCGTGGGCATCTGGTACATTCTCCAACATAAACTTATAGAAAGCCAAGCAGTTTGGCTCAAGGTATAAAGATGGATACAGGCTATCATAGTCATAGGTTTGGTTTACGAATGTCCATCTCATTCTATCCTTCTCCAAATCTCTTACATTTTGTAGCATGTGTTTTATTTCTGGAATGTCAACAACTATGGTATTTTTTAACAATATAAAGCATGAATGACCTGTCCTAAATATCTACTCTGCGTACGGTGGTACATTTATGTCTCCAATTATGGTCACTGCTTGCTTGAGATCGACTTGCTTTTTTATAAGCGGTCAGAGCTGGCACTTAAAAATCCATTTAATCTTGCCAATGTGTTTACTTCTTAAAACAGCTTTGAGGGTCTTCATTTCTTCCTCTACTTCGTTCATAAATACTGTAGCATCTGCAAGCTGCATCAGACTAGTACTAGATTTTTCTACTAAATGTAATGTTTTAAAGTATCTTCTTTTAGCATCGGTAATTGCTGCTCTTAGGCATATTCTTTGTATTTCTCAAGACTTTCTTTGATGCAATCGGTAATTTAATTTTGTGTATTGACATGTGGTAGACCTCATTTCTTCTACATTCTTCTACAAACTTCCATGTTTCAAAGTTCTTCGCAAGTTTTTTGCTTTGGATTCTATATTCCTTTCTTAACTGTTCTTTTTTGAGCTGGCTCTGCTCTTCTTCATACATTTTTTAAAAAATACTGCTTTTTCTCCTTTAATATTACTAATAAACAATAGCACTTACCGCAGTTGAGGTTTATCTTAAATTTTCTTACTAATTGAATATATATGGCTAAAGTTTTCGGTATTCCTATCATCTTCAGGTCAAGATGTTCTAACAAAGATTCAAGCATTCTAACGGTTTGTTTACAGAATCACAACAAACAATCAAAAAACGAAAACCAAAAAATAAACAAAAAATAAAAAATTGTTGCTAAGTTACAGTTTTATTTAGTTATCTATAAAATAGCAATGGGTTGCCTAAGAAACTTAGCAACGATTTTTTAGTTTTTGGTTTTTGTTTTTTGATTGTTTGTTGTGATTCTGTAAACAAACCGTTAGAATGCTTGAATCTTTGTTAGAACATCTTGGCCTGAAGATGGTAGGAATAATGAAAACTTTAGCAATATATATTCAATTAGTAAGAAAATTTAAGATAAACCTCAACTGTGGTAAGTGCTATGTTTGTTAGTGATATTAAAGGAGAAAAAGCAGTATTTTTTAAAAAATGTATAAAAAATAATATATTATCATATATACTGTATTATTTGTTATTTTAGAAAATAAAATATTGAAATATTAAGTGGAACTTTACTAATACACTGCCAAAATAATAAAAAAACTATGACTAACAGCACTACGGCAAGAAATAAATTCATAATAATAAAAAACAGTAGACTTAGAAGCGTTTTCGATTTAATAAATCCTCATCAACTATAACAAAAATTAGAAGAACATAGTTTGTTTTATACAATGCTTAGAACTTTCATTCAAATTTTATTTAAAGAACCCGGTTACTAAATTAGGTTACTATAGTAACCTAATTTAATAACCGGGTTCTTTAAATATTTGAATGAAAGTTCTAAGCATTGTATAAAACAAACTATGTTCTTCTAATTTTTGTTATAGTTGATGAGGATTTATTAAATCGAAAACGCTTCTAAGCCTACTGTTTTTTATTATTATGAATTTATTTCCTGCCGTAGTGCTGTTAGTCATAGTTTTTATTGAAATATTATTGAAAAGATATAAAATATACGTGTTTTATAATCACCAGACGAAATTTTTGTTCTTGTTTCTATTATAGTTATTTGAAATAATAGCTATGTATTTAATAATATTTTTGAAGTATATAAACTAACTTAACTGCTCTTCTAGGCTTATACGTGTATTAGACAATTCAAACTTAGCACAAATGAGCAGGCCTATTTAAACATAAATACTTTATTCACGAGGAACGTTTTCGGCTTAACTCAGCCCTTTTCAACTCAACAAATACAACTTTTGTTTTGGAATATAGAACTTAGAATACAATACAAAAATTCTAACATATTTAAATTTAAAAATTCTAAACACATTCTAATATGCATA
>AYEL01059047.1:0-10090 GCA_000484575.1 Olivierus martensii | reverse complement strand
CGAAATTTCCTAGCTAGGTAAAATATGATCCAAATAAACCCAAATATAATTCAAAATTGCTATGAACTTCAAATGTGCAGAAATAAATATATTACAATTGATGTTTAACTCATAGCCCACAGTTACCCAACTGTGAGATTGTTCAGACTAAACCAAAATAAAATGCCATTATTAGAAACCAGAATGTTTTCTGTAAATGGTGTAAACTACATGAAAATAATTTCCATATGTAGATACTCTTCAAGTATATAATTAGCTATTATCTACAGCTTTTGGCATTATTACCGTAAATAACATAAACTTCAAATACACCGAAAACGTATGTTTCAGGATTATGACTTTGATACACCTCTTTGTCACTCTTGTTTTATTCAATAGCGAGTGTTGGTATAACAACTTATCTCTTGGTTGCGCATATAATATTAGTGATAATATGCACCATTTTTGTTTCATTAATAACAAAATAGGTTAGTACATTATTAATAAAACAAAAATTCCCTACAGAACATCCAAAGTCATCTTGCAGACAAAAAAAATTAACACGTGTAATTAAAATTACCCACCCCCGTTGCTATGACATAAGTTAATGGAATCACCCGATACTCGGAGAGTTCGAATGATTTGCCTGAACTGATGAATCACATTGCTTTGAACTATTGGAAGGAAGCCGAACACCTTCCGCTTAGGTACAAAACTTTATGGAACCGACTGTACAATCTGCCCTCTCATGCAGTGGTTTGTCTTGTTATGACTAGCTATGCTGACCTCACGACCGGAAACTGGTTTCGCGCTCAGGCTTTCAGTGGAGGTGGTATTGGCAATACCACCTTTACTGAAAGCTCGGCTCGGATGCAGCGAGTGCATTGGCGTCAACCACAATCTAGCCGTCTAGTGGCGCAGAGCCCATTGCAGCATAGTTTGTTTACAAATAAAAGTAGAATGGGTTTTGCCGATTGCAAACCAGTTATTTTTCGTTTATTCTTAAAGCAATAAATTGTATTTGTGTTAGTGCAGCGAAGATTTGAATTGGTAGAACTACTCCCACTTTTATTTATAAATGAACCTAGGGTGGACTCTGCGCTTTGGCACTCTCTCATCGCTAGGTTGTGCGTGACTCCAATGCATTCGCTACCTTCGAGCATTTCAGTCATATGTTTACGTGGCCGTGCAATTTCTTGCGTTTTAAACGACTGTACCTCCAAAATTATTAGTTTATTTGAAACATGCTTCAAACGAATTTTGTTAATAAAAAAAATTACGTGCATTTAATCACGTGTATTGTGGAAAATCAAGTTGTAATGATAACATCAACGCATGTTGTCCAAATATTTTCCATTAAAAGTTGTAACACGTAACAACGTACGTTGTAGAATATGTGGCATCCAACATTCATTTAACATTCGTGAATCATTAAGAGCAAGCACTCACAAACTCATTTGGGAAACTTCAAACACACTTTTAGAATTGAACTTTTGTTAACAAGTTCTTTTTTTTTTTAATACACTTTTTTCATAAAAATTTTAAAATTAACTTTTCTTTAATGTAAGTCCCTACTTATTCGTGTTATTTTTATAGGACCGATTTCTGTCAGTCAAATAATACTTTAGAATCTATAGGACAATCTTTTTCAGAACTCATTCAAATTCATTATAAGAGAACAAGAATATTACTTAAATCAATATTGATCCATTATTTTATTCATTATTCGAATAAGAGAAATTAATTTCAACTTTCTAATGGTTTTGAAAATTCAGAAAATATCGAATAAACATATACAAACGTTCTAAAATAAAAATATTTTTGTGGCATTTATTGTAGGCCTCTAAATATAATTATTTTGGAAATTTTATAAATTACAGTAGAGCGTCGATTAACCGAAATGTCGCTTATCCGAACGTAATTTTCGTCGACTGGATGGCCGCCTGGTAAAGCTTTGGCTTACCACCCTGGAAGATCCGGGTCTTATACCTCCAGTTTTTCAGAATGGTTCTGGGCCCGGCCAGTTGAACCCCATTCTTCAACCATCCGGTTGACCCCATCATGGCTGTTGGCCAGCCTATGATAGGTTCTACAAGTGGTGGCCGCCAGATAATGTATATCCCTCGTGAGATATGACGGCTTACCATAACTAACCTAACCTAACCGAACGTAATTTTCAATTGTGATATGCAATAGGTCTCCGCCAATACTCCCTCCCTACAATTTGTAGGGTGAGAGAATCCAAGATTCTATTATGCGTGTTGACTGTATGCGGAAACAATCGACAACTAAACTACTGTATATTTATCTAATTAAAATATTTAATATAATAATAATAATAATAATAATAATAATTAGAAAACAAATGAGACAGAATAACTTGTATTAAATGAAAAAACATGTATTTGAAATTTGTTTTGTATTTTTTGCATTGTATTTTTTCTTATTTTATCAGATCGATTATCCGAAAAAAATCGTTTATCCGAACTACCGTTGGTCGCAATTATGTTCGGATAATCGACGCTCTATTGTATGTGCAATAAGTTATTCATAATGTTACAGATTGTGTGGATGGCTTTTGTTGAATGTAAAAATATTATTTTGGAAGGTTGGATGTCAACCTGATGGACTTTCGCCAGCTTGGTGACGTGGGCAAATTTGATGCCAAAATATACCTACTTAGGACGAGACTGAGGGGAGTTGGGACGAAGGGATTGAATTGTTTCGAGAGAGCGATTTGCACGGTTTTTGGTGCGGAGCTCTGTGACTTTTTAAATATAGAACAAAAATACGAAAAATACAGAACAATAACAAATTAAATCAAAACATTTAATCGAATAATACTCCATAATAATATACTGTACTAGGAAAATTTGAAGAAGTTTGAGTTATTTCAATAGTGCAAATAGTAAAACATAATAGCGAGCGAACTTTCATTTAATTTATTAATATTGTAATTATTATCTTCTGTTTTCTTGTCCATACAAATTTAATATTGTTGTTGTGTTTCAAAATGTGAAGCCCGATCCAAGTATTTTTTTTTTACAGTTTAATCTATTCTACAAGTTTACGATATCAATTTATTCAATAGCCATACTACAATAATAAATACATCGAGTATTTATACATCCAGGTCTCTGACCTCAGGCAAGATAAATCGAACATCTGACTACCGCCAAACTTTCAAGAATTATTTTCTTTGTCAACAGAACAATCTAAAATTCTTCATTATTATGTAGTTTTTCAATTATTCTGTGCAATTTTTCTCATTATTTTAATGTTTAGATTAATTATATTTATTGTCAAATATAACGATGACTATATACTTAACTCGAATCAATGGAATTTATTTTATAATATTAATTAATTTTAATCATATAATAGCAATTTATCAATAAACTGTTTTTTGAACATTTGTTAAATTTAATAATTAAGTTTTAAACAGTAAAACTAACGAATTCAATCAGAGAAAGTTTAACTTTAATTGACCTTTTAGATAGGAGGGGAAAGAAATGAGTTTTTCAATTATTCTGTGCAATTTTTCTCATTATTTTAATGTTTAGATTAATTATATTTATTGTCAAATATAACGATGACTATATACTTAACTCGAATCAATGGAATTTATTTTATAATATTAATTAATTTTAATCATATAATAGCAATTTATCAATAAACTGTTTTTTGAACATTTGTTAAATTTAATAATTAAGTTTTAAACAGTAAAACTAACGAATTCAATCAGAGAAAGTTTAACTTTAATTGACCTTTTAGATAGGAGGGGAGAGAAATGAATTTATTACTTGTCAATCAAACCATAAACAATGCTTTGGGAGAACAAACGATGATCAAAGTAGAGTCAGCTGCAAGGTCCAAATCTAGAGACCTTAGGAAAAATACTATTGTAAAATTATCCAGTCAGTAAGGATCACCTGCCAATCCCAGTGGAAGAGAGAAGGTACAACTTGACCAAATAAGGTCAGAAATGAGTTCGAACCTCTCTCTCTCCTGATGTGATTGGGTGGACCAGGAATAAAAACAGAGAGACAACCGAGCTCGACGCTCGGAGCTTCCTACATCTTGGAGGATAAGACAGGGGTCACAACCTCCATATCAACAGAAGAAGATAAGTCTCTCTCAAGATATATTTATGGGTGAGAAGTTGAATCCCCCTTTTTTGATATTCTTGTTTAATTTGGAATTCTTTAGTTTTGTTAAGTTCACTTTTGCCTTCTTTTTGCTCGTTATATGTTCCTTAAGTCATTTTAATTAATGTAAAATCTTATTATTTAATACATTAAATTTTATTGTTATATTCATAAACTTGTGTTTTCATTCCAATGAATTTCCAACGTTTCGGATTCCGAGAACCACTTACACACGCCTACATTTAAGTTCTTTTTCGGTTCAAAGTACTAAAAACACGCATTTGGTGTGAACGCAACAAATTGTCGCACCTGGTGTCAGATACATCCTGACTTAACTATCTCCGCTCGGTGATTAAACTCTTTTCATTAATAGACGCCACGATCCCACAAAAATATTGTCAGGGTTTACATGTTGAAACTGCATATTGATGTCAATTGTCGGATCTTCCTTCTTGGAAGAATTTATTATATATATATATATATACTTACTGTCTTTGTAACTTTTTTATAATTATTATTATTACCTCTCCATAAATTTCGTATTGTCGTGTTCATGCCCATTGTCAGGGTTTTCACAATGCAAACTATATATCGATGTCACTTGGCGTAAAAATATTTTATTTTTATTAATGTGTTTGTAATTTTTATGTATGAACTGTACTGTATGCATCTAAAACTTCTTTCCCCTAGTGACTGGCTATATTTTTTATAAATAGGAATATTTCAACATTTTCTTAACTTTCCCATAACCTTTTACTTTATCCTTCTGGAGCCTAAATCACAGAGTACAGCCCAATATCTTCTTTACAAAATAAATAAATTATTCATGGATTATATTTATTTTAGCTAGAAGTTTAAAAATGCAAATATTGCGCAATTTTAATTATCTACGATAATATCATTTAAATTTTAATAAATCTATTTACATTTACAGATATTCCGGAAGAAACAATTTTAAAATTATTGAAAACTGCTCGAATAGTCGAACGTGAAAGGGAAAAACTTCATCAGTTATATATATCCTGGAACGAAAATACAGAGGAAACTATTACAAAACTATTGGCAATCCGTGATGACCTGAAAAAGTATTTGTTTAAATCTAACTGCGCTTTTCTTTTTGGATCAACAGTTACTGTCTTAGGAGCTGTAGCTGGAGTTACAGGGAGTCTTCTAGAAATATCTGAACTATCTCGACGTCTTATCATAGGTGGAACCACTACAGCTACTACAGGAAGCGTTATATGTGCCAGTTCACATATTGCCAATAACTATTTATCTAAAAATTTATGTATAGAGGCCAAAAGTGTTTTTGAATTAAATTTGAAATATATCGATGATTTAGAGCAATCACGAATTACCTATTTCCAGTTTCTGAAAGAATTTAACGATCAACTGGATAATTTAATTCTAAATCATAATGAGAAGATATTGTCCATACTGGAAGAAGAAAATCCAGGTTACAATTTAAACGATTTGCATCTGAGCGAATACCAGGTGAATCAGAGCAGTATGTCTTCAACAGTTTCCGAAATGAAGAAATTAAGTCAAAATTTTGAGATCGAGAAGAAAAAAAATAATCTTAAAGAATATGTTATTGAATTGAAATCGGTGATTAACATAGATCCTAATATGAAGAAAATGATTCAAGATCGTATACCTAGAAAATTACATGAATCGATACGTCCTGTAGTAGATCGCATTTCTGACAGGATTAAAAGTAAAATTTCAATGGAAATTGCCAGTTGGATGATTGATTCAGACGAAAATCTCCGGTTTCTGTTTAGTGAAATGAGTCTGGTAGTGAAAGCGAGTCTTGGTATTCTAAATGCCATATTTTTGGCTTGGGGAATGATAAATATGGTTAATACTTCAATTAACATTTATCGCGGATCGGAGACGGATCAAATGAGAGAAATTCTACAACAGGCTAAAATATTGCATGAAATTAGAGAAAAAGTGATAAGAATCAATAGAGAAATATTCAAGTGGGACCTGAATGTCAAAGAAAATTAAATTAGCATATTATGTTTTTATAATTTTCATGTTATAAAAAATTGAAATTTCCTGTAATTCATAAGATCAAATACTATATCTCAAATGTAATCTCTATTTTCTCATAAATTTATCTACACTAGAATGAAAATGCTCTGTCAGAGCATTAAAAAAAAGCGATTATGAATTTAAAAAAATCATTGATGAAAAATGGGAGAACAAGAGACTCTTAATACTTTATATGTTGTTATTGAAAATTTTCAGATGCCATTGTCTTAAAAATTATCTTTTCCCGAATTTTTTGTTTTCTCGAGAATCTCGAGATTCCAAAAAAGGCCTGTTTAAATAAGGATAAAAGCAAAGTGAGGCAGAAACAATCATGTTTGGCAAAATGAAAACAAAAAATATTGTTTTGTCTTATATTTAATCTTTTAATTTATATTGAAAAAGTGATCCCATTTCAATAATATTGAAAAATAATCGTATTTGTTTTACAGTTACTGAAAGTTTTCATTAAAATAGCTTTTCGACACACGCAATCTAGTCGTTTATTTGCTCTGTGTTTGAATATCAATTCTTATGTAGACCTATATGAGCGTTTTAGCCTATAGGTTAGGTTTTCTTCCATTAAGTTCAAGTGGGTTTATTCATATGTATGACTCATGAAAAAGAAAGCTGAAGTGAATAGAACAAAGGGACGGTTTAGGGTAGAAAAAAGATTCTTACCAAAGAAAGCGTGATAGGCCACTAGAGAAGGGAAAAGCAATCCAACAAAATTTATAAACTGTACAGAAGGCAGAAGTCAAGACCGACAAAGCAAAGAAAAACAAAACAAATAAGAACAGTTTGAAGTAGTTCCGATTAACTGGACACGGGTTACTTGCTTAGTAACCTTGCCACCTAGCAATCCGCAGTACAACAGAGAGCACAAAATTCCATAAAGATGCAGGAGAGCAAGAGTCCACTAGTGAGTCCGTTTCTAAAATTAAGTCCGGAATAGTATCAAAAACAAGCTCACTAAGTCTACATCCTAGAGAGGAAAGGCTGCAACAAAGGTCCAGAAAAGCTTGTCCAGTCCCCAGTTAGTTTGGTTAAGCCACCATATTGCACGAGTAATAGTCTATATCTGGCGGTGACCACTTAAGAGCCAGTGGCGGATTTAGGCTTGGTCTTTATGGGCTGCAGCCCAGGGCTCCCGTTCAATCAAAGGGTCCCCTTCGCGGTCAAAAACTAAAAATAAAAACAATTTAAATTAAAACTTTAAGAAAAAATAAATTACACAAAATTTTTTCGGCAGGATTCGAGATTATCTGCCGCGAGTTTACACAATCTATCAGTAGCCTGAATATACCGAAGTCAAATCATAGTGCTGCGTAGCCGTCCAATGCGTCGCCACATAATTGTACATGGATGGTATATAGCGCAATACAAACGCAGCGCCGCGAATACTTGCGAAAGATAATCTCGAATCTTGCAATGGGGATGCAAATCTAGCTCCTCTAAAGGATGTCAGTTTAGCATAGCTCTCACTGTTATATTAATTTATTCGATCCCAAAACAGTGTGAGCTGAGAGCCCAAGTTAACCGTCCGCCTCTGTATAGAGCCCATGCCATGGATGTTGGTCAGCACCTATGATGGGGTCAATCAGATGATTGAAGAATGGGATTCACCGTGCCAGACCTGGACCCCTCGGAATAATACCCAATTCACATGATAAACTTTAAGCTGGATTAAATAACAAAGCCGATTTAAGATTTGTGGTGTGAACAGAACCGATTTAACGCTGAACTGAGTTAGTTTCGGAAAAGTAGCTCAGCCCAATTCGCTTCTTTGAAGAAGCTTAAGTAGGTTTGTGACGCTACGCGTCCGATACTTCACTTAATTCAATATGGACGATGTAACTCGAGACGATATCATCGATGGCCTGCAAAGAATGGTGTAAGTAAGGAAAATAGTTTTCAAAAGAAAAACGAACAGAAAATTAGTCTGAGGAAGACATTCGTGTACTTCTTGATCTCTGGAGAGAAAACATTAATGATTATGTCGATTAACTGTTGCCAATCAGAAGAAATATAAGCGATTTTGTAATTAAGTGCTACACTAAAGTAAACCTTATATAATGTAACAATCTAGGTAATGTAACACAGCACAAATTGTTTCTAAAGTCATTATATCCACTAATCGACAACATATCAACAACATATCTGTGAAATTTTGAGTTAATTTGTTCAAACAGAAATTTTTAAGGCAGACAAATGTAGCTTATTTGATTATTAATATAATTTTTTAATGAGTTAATCTTACGCTATTAATTTAACAAAAATCATTATTACATACATTTATTTTACACTTATAAACTTATTTAAATTATATTTTCCTAACTGTGCATTTGTGATGAACTTTGGTAGTGTTTAATAGAAAGCTGCTGTTTAGTTCAGTTTACGAGTCAAATGACATTCTTCATTGAGATGGACCGAACTCTAACTCCACTTTTATTATCATTTACATTTTAAAATCTAAATATATTGTTTAATGTAATTTAATTATCATGTAAGTGTTAATTGTTTATCTCATAATAAATTATTAATTTAACTTTGCAAAAAATAAAGTTGCACTAACTAAACTAAGCTGAATCACTCAGAGCAACAACAAACAGCAGAACTGTCAAGCAACAAGCCACATATATTACAACTGAAATATGTTTGAATCAAAATCTCAAAATGATTGGATTAATACTTCATTTTTAAATAGAAATTTTATTACTTTGACGTTGTACAGTACATAGAGAAAGTTAAATCCTGTTAAGAACTTTAATATTTCTAGTTTAAGAATATATAGTTGAATCAAGTTGGAAAGAAACTGATATTTTACCTTCTTTGTAAAATAATGTGGAAGTTTAATATCGACATTAAATTTATATATGTTTGTGAAAATTATATAAATTTACAACTTGTATTTTTCAAGCATACTTCATATGGAACCTTCATATGACTTTCGTGACCATACTTCATATAATAAACTCGAGTTAAAATAAAACTCATGGTATTAAGAAAAATCAAATTTTACATATTTTAACATTTAATATTAAAGAATTATTCCTTAATATCCATTTCCTTAACAAATTTACTGATAATCACGCTTCAATTAAAAAATTTTGCTGTGCAAAGAGCATGAGAAAAATAAATTGAGAAATATGTTATCTATGGATCATTTATATTGTTTTGCAGTTTACATCATTTCAAATTGGACAAACTGCAATTATTTTAGTAATTTCTATCTTATAAATGATTAGAAACAATTTACCAGAGCAGAAAAATTAACTTCTGTCAAATTTATACTTATACTAGTATATTGTAAGGCAAGTAAAATTAAAATTAAATAATGTTGACCATAATAATAATAGAATATGCTGATAGAAGTCAATATACTCTAATTATTATCATCTAAGATTCTTAAGATTTTTTTATCATCTTGAGAATCTTAAAGGAACAAATTTAATCTTAAGATTGCTTCTTTTCGATCATAAGACGAAAATTTATGCTATATAAATATTAGTTAAATATCGATGATTACATAATTAAATAAACATATAATACATAAACTTACTTGTACATCGATTGGCTGCAAGACATGCAGGTAAAAGCCATTGTGGTAGTGCAGGCGATGATGCAAACTGGATGTTGGTCCAAAATCAAAGGGAGGATTTTCCTCATTCAACCTGGAATTATATTGTCCTGAAAAATATATTAAAAATTAGTTTTTGTAAAGAATATAAATTAGATCGACATTACACTATTTATGATGTATTTTTTGATATAAATCGGAAAGTATAAAGTGCATATATGCTGAATCCAGCTGTTAAATAATTAAGCGATATAATATGCCACAGAAGTTTATCATCGGATACAATAAATGATCTTTTAAAGATATTTAGATAGAATATATTTAAAGTGAATCACTTTAAACTGTT
>AYEL01059041.1:0-16892 GCA_000484575.1 Olivierus martensii | reverse complement strand
AACACTCTACAAAAATATTTTGATATTCCACATTGGGAACGTATTCCACATCAGGGGACTTGACTCTAGTGTAAGAAAAAATTAAAAACTGCAGTATATATACCTTTTTCTTTTCCTAGATTTGTCCTTAAGTGGTTCAGCACTTGTAGATTCAATTACAATATTGTTATCCAAAGATGACTGCTCAATGTTTTCTTCATTGATGATATTGAGTGGTGAAGGAGGATCCACAGGATTTTCCAACGGTTCAATGGAATCTCCTATAACAGACAATGCCATTTGTGCAATGCTGTTAATTGGTGATGGTGGTGGACCTCCTCCAGTTAAACGGGCTGCACGACGGTTTTTATCAGCCTCCTTTTTCGCTTCAATTTTTAACCTTTTCCAACAACCTATATAATTGAAATATGGTTAATGAATAAATTATTATACAGTATGTTGTTTGTTTACTTAATAATTAATGAACAACACATTTCTTTTTATATGTTCTTACAAATGGGTCTATTCTCTTAAGTTATGCCAGCGAATTTGTGTCAGGATGTCCTAATTTTGTTATATTTATTTCCTTTCTGTATTATTTCCACACATAAAGCCATAACATTTTAAAATTTTTTTCTAGGAAAAAAACATATTATTTGGATTTACATTAACTGCAATGGGAAAAATTGATTCGGATCACGAACAGGGTCAAGGAACGGATTGTGTTCGTGAACCGAGGTATCACTGTATTTTGTTTATATTTGAAATTAAATAAATCAACAATTCCTTTAAAAAACATTACATTTGTTACATTATTTTGTTTTCAAATATGAATGTTATAAAAAATCAAGAAACCAAATTACAAATCATTTGGATTATGTCTGTCATTGACCACTTCTTCATATCAATCTGACTATGAAAATACTGAAAACTCCAAACAATGCCAAATTTCACATTAACTTTTTTAATCAACAAGCATTTCCTGTAACTTAGGAGTTTATAATCAACCTGTTGTTTTTTCTAACTTTGGTTTTCTAAAATAGAGAATTTATTCCAATATATTTATTTTATTTGTTGAATTAAAATAATTAAAAGTAATAAATAAATTTTTAAATACACAAATGAAGTGAGAGTTTTAGGGCTTGGAGAGTAGGTCCTCAGAAGTGAGTGAGCGCATTTAATTGCATAGTTGTATGTAATTAAATATCAGATTGGGGCAATCTCCTTGGGTTGGAGGAACTATTTAAGAGAGTAGATCGCGAATAACTTAGTACAGAAAAAGTAGCTGCATAACAAAAAAGTTTGAACACCACTGTGTTAGGATAGTGGTGTTCAAACTTTTTTGTTATGCAAGCTACTTTTCTGTACTAAGTTATTCGGCAATCTACTCTCTTAAATGCTAAAAAAAATTGTGATTAACTAACATTTATAATTAAGATGGAAATTTAAAAATCATTGAACTAAATAACAAATCCATGCACTTCAAAATAATAATATAATATCAATCCATATTACAATTCAAAATCTGTATTTATTTCCCAGCAGTACATAAAGAAATCTTATGGAATATTTTCTCTCATCAGTAACACTTATCAATTTGATAACATCAGATTTTTCTTATGAATCCCTAAGACAATGGAAATGTCAATCGCTTTTTTAATTATGCCTGGATATTAATGAATCTTTTAACTTTCCAATGACTTATCATTTTGGTAATGTGTAGAAACAATAGATTTTACTTTTGAAAGGTCCAAAAAAAATAAATATAAAAATAATAATTACTTTTGAAAGGTCCAATTTTTAAACTTGTTTTGATGTACACAAACGAAAAATTCAGTTTTTGGAAATGTTCCACATACGGGGTAAAATTGAAACCAAAGTTCAAAAACAAGAATATAAATAAACACGATAAATCTATTATATTCAATATAAATTTAGTATATTTGTGTCGGTATTCGATTATTATTTTGTAGATATACAGCATTTAAAATGTCGATGTTTAACATATTTGGTATACCATACATTTTCAAACAATATCAAATTTAAATACAGCATACAGAAACACTTCAGATCTTTTTACCACATCATTTCAGTCTCTAATATTTAATAATAGGGTAGTGTTATCATGTAAAATCACATATAGTATAACAATACAGAATTCAATAACGTGAATTCATTCATTTATAGTTTTATACTATATTCCAAATTAGATATTATTCAGAAGTTTAAAATATTTGTGCTATTAAATCTTAATATTGCTTTAAATAAATTGCTGTATATAAATAATGTAAAAAAATAATATTTGAAATCTTCGATTTTATATACATCAACAATGAACCTTTATATAGGTCGAAGGCACTTACCGCCATCAAAAGAAAAAGAGAAGTGTTGCCAGTTCACTTAAAAAAAAATCTTATAGAACTGAATTAAAAAAAATTTTCTCATTAAATTAAAATAATATATATATAATACAGCTAATAATACTTTCAAAGAAGCCTGTTTTTAATAATGAAATCATATTTTCATATATTTAGCGTATTAGAGTCTCTCATCTAAGATCTTAGCAATTTGTATCTTAGCTTGTTCAAGAATGGAAGAAATCTGAATTATTATTATTTTATTATAGACCAAAGATAAAATAGCATAATAAATTGGACTTTATTCAGATGAAAAACAGAAAAAAATCCTTTATTTTGACAACTATTCTATTACAGTTACTCTACAATTAAAACGAATATCTGAATAGTGTTCTTTTATTTTCTATATGAAATTTACATGCATTCATTATAAATTCAAACCATAAAGAAAAAAATCACATTTATTTTTAAATACAGGCATCCCTCCTATAACACGGCTTCCTACAACACGGTTTCGCTCTAACACGATTTGAAAATTGCGGAAACCCTCATATAACACGGTACTTCTACCACACGGTTCTTACTTAGCAGATTTACGGCTGTGGTCAAAAGTCAAAATCAGCTGGACGGCGAGTCAAAACCCAAATTGATAATATTCACCAATCTCTTGACCATCATCGAAAGTTAACTTCGACCAGCGACTTTGACCCAAGTATTTCTACAGTTAGAAGTCGACGTCCATGTTAACGCATGCGCCGAAACTATTATTGAAACTACTGAATGCTTAACATGAAGGATTTTGAATAAGATAATTTGAAAATGCTACGAAATATTCAATTTTTGGAAAAATTTGTCATCGTAACATAAAAATTTTAACTAATCGAAAGAACGTTTTTGAAATTCTGGAAGAGTTTTGCTTTTATACCCAAGGAGTCAATCAGGCGAATATGGAGGCCAATCCATGCCTGCGCCAGTACAGCGCCATTTGTTATCAGCTTTTGTAAGTATTATTTTGAAACTTCTATATGAAGTTCTTACAGCTTTCACAATAAACATACCGTTTGTGCATTCTTCTACTGATCTTTGTTTTCGTGATTTTTAATTTTGAAATCAGGGAGTCCTTTGCTGGACACCCTGTATTTGTGCATTGTGATGCCATTATCCTACCCTCCCCTACGTCACAACACTAAAAAAAACCCAAAACTTTACTTCTCCTAAAAGCGTGATGTTGTTTACCCTTACGTAACCTTCATCACTAACTTACACTAAACCACCTATAAATTACGTTTTTTTACAAAAGGAGGAAACAAGGTCCATGACTGACAACACTGATTTTATGGACATGCAGATGACAAATGTAACAGACATGCTACAGCAAAGCATTTTTGTGGTTCCAACTCTTGTCTCATCAGACTGTGTCAGTGACATTTTAGCAGGTGACTGCTCAGACCTGTATAATCTAGATAGTGGAAAAGTGGAGCCAGTTGTATCTCCGTCGACTGACTGTATAAACAAATTATTCCATCGGAAAATTCCATCTCAAATATTTTGGATAATAGTAACAGTGCCACCTCTAACGTAATACTTAATCATGAAACTGGACTATTTGAAGCTGTAAACGATGATGTAGATAATACAGAGAACGATGATATAGAAAATACAGAGAACGGTGAGAATGAAATAAATAACGAACTGCTTAGTATCAGTAATAGACGAAAACTCAATCAAAGATTACGGTTACTAGGCAGAGACTACATAGGACTCAAGATGATAGATGGTGCGATAACTCTCTTAAAAAAATCGCACAGAAAACTTAGAGAGGCCCCGTTCAACCACGAATACATAAAATTATCAGATCCATCATTTCTCTGTGGATCTGTAAATGAGCAAGCGAGAAAGGACATATTCGATTATTTTTGGGGATTATCTTCCTGGGAAGCTAAAAAAGCCTATTTGGTAACACTTGTAGATGTGAGAAATGTAAATACTAGACGGTGAACATCAGATGGTAGTTCTTTTAGACGTAAGTTGGGAATAGATTGATATTTGCCAAAACTTGATGGTGTAAAAGTCAGAGTATGTAGAAAATTTTTCGTAGCTACTTTAGACATCACTAAAAATACCTTTACTGAATGGGCAGGAACAAAAAAGAAATATGAAGAAAATGAGAGACTTTAACAGAACGAAATACTAACAAGGGGTGCTTGCCAATCAGGTAAAAACGAAAAGGAACCAAACTTTTCGATAGATAGTTTGATCTGTCGATTATTAAGAGGTATAATTCAAATATAAACGCTTAATCAACAATCAAATTCGGGACACATTCATGACGCGGAAGAGAAAAACGAGGCGTAAGACGTTAGTATTAAGTTTGTAACTGAATAATTCAACTTAATCAAATACAATGCGAAGTGAATAAATATATTAACTTACAAGGGGTGCTTGTCAACCGGGTAAAAACGAAAAGTAACCAAACTTTATAAATAAAGATAGTACCGATAGATAGTTCGATCTGTCGATTATTAAGATGTATAATTCAAATATAAACGCTTAATCAACAATCAAATTTGGAATTCATTCATGACGCGGAAGAGAAAAACGAGGCGTAAGGCGGTCAGCGAAAACGCTACGTCAGCACTGGTTGCATAGCAACGCTGAACTACTTGGTTGGAAGGAAGTTTTTATAAATTTAAAAAAACGAAAAGGAATAATTTCGTGAAAGTTTTACCGGAGATTTGTTTGAGGAAATACAATTGGAAGTTAATATTTTTATTAAAAATGAAAAAGAATAAATCGAATTATTTCGTAAAAGTTTTACCGGAGATTTGTTTGAAGAAATACAAATGGAAGCTAATGTTTTTAATATACTTAAGGTGTTAAACATTATCCTCAATGATTTGGGTTTCCCAAATGAACAAATTTGACATTCGAATCAACTCTTGAAGAAAAAGAACTGGCGAAAATTTTATTTGAAAACTTATCAAATATATTATCAGAGTAATACTCTGATAATATATTTGATATATTATCAGATGTATACTCTGAGAGTATACATCTGTAGAATGTACAGGTTAGATAGTCTAATTTAAAATAAAATGAAATTGAATTTTGAATAAAAGTTGTTTATTTATTCGATACATTTATTTAAAACAGTTCTCGATTTAGATCGACGTCCGCTATCATCAAATAGCGAGTTTGCGCAACGGTATTTTCCGTATTATTACCTTTAAAATTACATATATATATATATATATATATTGAAAATTTTATCATTTCAAAAATATTTTTTGATATATATTATTAAAGATATTAACTTAAGATTATTAAATATTTTTAATTCGTTTTTATTATCTATTTCTGTAATATACGGTATAAAAAATATGAGATATGGATTAAAATTATTAGTGTTACATTTTGTCAAACTTTGAAATATATTTCAAATAGTTTTCTTATTGTCTTTCTAGAGTTCAATATTGTATGTCAGACCACTAAGGTCACGTGATATCCTTGCTAACGGATCGAACGGAGGCCTGTCTTTCTCGTTGGCCACGATAATAAATCATCATCGGGATGACTTCATGTAATCATGATTAGCCATCCAAATACTATAATAAATTAAATGTATGGAGAAATTATACTTCTGCATGATTTATTATAAACTTATCCATATAATATAAATCCACGAAGTTTGTTAAAGTCATTCCTATTTTCTGTTCAATCAGGGGAGTTGACTAGCCTGTGTTAGGCTATAAAAGTGGCAGTGCCAAAAGTATCCCGTATAATTTGGCATCTTAATTCGCATTGATATAATCTATAAATTCATGTAAATTAAAATATTTTTTATCACTAGTAAGAATGCCGACTTCTTGATGACATAACTGTATTATATATATATAATTTTTGAGCAACGCCGGGCAACCTTGCTAGTTTTTGCATAATTTTTCGTGTAAAAGTATATAAATATGTAGATATTTACAACTCTTGTCCCAGTTTAAAAATTTTAAACTGGTGCCTCTAAACTTTATTACAGATTTTCTACCCCTATGAAGGAACCACGCAATTATATTATATAGATATCTTTTTTTTTTCCTTTCTATGTGGTTTCCATGACGCTTTCCACTCTATGGGAATTATGTGGACGCTTTCCACTCATTTCCGTGCCGCTCATATTCCTGGTGGGATCAGCCATCGGGTGGAGGACGGGATTCAACGAACTGGGCCCGACCCCTCTTGGTAAATGGAGTGTGGGTGAATTGACCGTACCACAGACTGCTCACTCATCCGTTGATATCTATCCAAATGTCGGCCATCCGGCCGATAGTGAACAGATATCGATGGATAAATGGGCAGCTAGTGATACGATCTCGATGAGCCTGATCGGCCGGATAGTTACGTTGTAAAGCTGTTGTTTAACACCTTGGAGGATCCGTGTTCAATTCTGAGTCATATACTTTCAATTTTTTCGGGAACGATTCGAGCCTTTGAACACTCTTCTTCAGCTTTCTAATTGATTCCATCATGGGTGATGGCCAGCCTGTGATTGATTTTGAAGTGGTTACCACCAAAAATATTCCTTCCAAGATTCGTCGACGATAAACGAAACTTATTGATTGTACCATTTAGTAATCGGCCAACTAGAAAAAAATAGCATTAATAAAGAATATACAGTAATACTCCGAAGTTACGCGATAGGTGGGACCAACGAAATTCGCGTAAGTCGGGGTACAACTTTGCATATATATACATATAAATTTTATTTAATCGGGACCAAGGACTATCAAAAATATTAGTTTAGAAGAAAAATATTTAATAAAATTGCATATATTAATACAAAATTTGTATTAATTCAATACGAAAATATGATTCAATACGGAAAGGACGTGTCCAATATTGCTTCGGAACTTTGAGTTGGCCGTGTCCAAGAGTCGCAAAAAGACTAAAAAAGACAAAAGCAGCACTCGGGCAGTTTTAACAGTTCTCTTCAATAATTACCAAGAAAGAAATCCAAATACAACTTATCTTGTACTCCTCTCCATGTCGGGAATCTCCGATCGAAGAGAAATCACATTCAACAATGTTCATCTTGTTCGTTGAAAGGACTGAATTTAATTTTTGTTTGCTGCATCATGTATTTATTCTGTCTGAACTGATTGTCGGATTACTTTACCATATGCAAAATCTCTCTCTATTAAAGAAAGCTATTGTTTACCTAAACCGTAGTCTCTGTGTCGTTGTAGTCAAAAGCCTCATTATCTTTATCCATATCGCCGCGTTTAGGCCTAAAGCCTGTTCAGTACCGTCCTTAGATTCCACACACTGAAGATAGCGTGCGGCAGTGTTGCTAACCGAAAAAATCAAGAACCGCGTAACTCCGAGTTCGCGTAAGTCGGGGTATTACTGTATATCCGTTCTAAGATTTAGCGGAATAAATGAATTAATCAGCAGAGTGAACCAGCCTTTTGATTTCCATCTTTCACTACATCAGTTAATTCCATAACAAAGTCAGCCAGATGATCTTCACAGAGAAACGGGATACGGGTTTAATTCTATGTCCAGATGGTCCGTAGTAAAGCATCCGCTTACTATCTTGGAGGATCCGCTATCAATTCTTGGTCTCACACCCCCAGTTTTTCAGGAGATTTCCAGGCTCAACGGGCCGAGCCTGGAAATCTCCTGAAGAACGGCCTTCCGGCCATTCTTCAGCCTTCTAGTTGATGCTACCATGGATGTTAGCCAGCCCATGGTGATTCTAAAATGGCCATTGCCAGATATACTATATCCCTTATGCGATATGGCAGCTTAACTAAAGTTAATCTAACAAGGATCAATTACTGGCCGGATTTGCCACACAGAAACTTTCCGCTTTTTAAAGAACATGGGTCCTACATTTTAGAAAAATTTATGATTTTACGGACTAGTCTTGCCCCCTATAGTCTGTAAAATCGAGGTTTTACTGTATTTATATGTAATTAAATCAATGATATTTTAAAGAGTTAATTTATGATACATCATAATACAATATAATGACATTATGCAAAGGACCCATCATACTAGCTACATTCCTATTTATATTACAGTCAAATATGCATGCCCCATTCCCATGCTCATGATAACTGATATGATTCATGTAAGTTAATTACTCCAGTTCATCTTGAATTTTCTAGCATTTATAAATTATCTGTAATAATTGAACCTAATACAGGTAGTCCTTGACTTATGATGGGATTCTGTTCCAATATCTCTGTTGTAAATTGATTCTAATATAAGTCAAGGACTTTTTTAATTCTCGATTTGTTTGATTTCTGTTTTAATATTTTCATAAATTAAGTTTCTATTTAACTTAAAACAGTTAAACAAAACTTTCCTCACCTTCTTTTCTGTGTTGAAATTTCATCAATAGTATTATTTCTGTAATGAACATGACAGAGTTATGACAAGATACAGTAATAAGAGTTATTACTGCATCTTGTCATAACTTTTATTACTGTATCTACTGTATTTTTGCTTAACTACTAATGGCAGTGCTACGATGTGTATACAAAAGTAATGTGATATATGTATATATATATGCAAGGGGCAAAGCTAAATTAGAAGATTTTTAGTAATAATTTTTGGCCATTGTAAATGTGAATCATTGTAAGTTGAGTCATCGAGGACTATCTGTACTGCCAAATTAATCCCTTGATATACCGGGTGGTTATAAAATAAGTATCTGTAATTTGAGCTGTCTGTAGCTGGAAGGAATAATCCGAATGAAACCGGAATCGGTACGCTTACTAATCGAGAAGGGGGAAGCAGAATGGAATAAAAAAAAATTAGTTGCAACAATTGCCGACAGATGGCACTTTTGAATGTAATGTGTAATACAAGAACAAAGAATTAAAACGTAAAACCGGATGGCATACGTAATTTATTGAAACATGTTACAGATAATGTGATTACGTTTCGCATGGCGGTGCCGATCAAGTTCAGGTTCCACATGGCCATTGAGCTGGAGGACACAATCCAGGCAGTGTGCGACATGCTCAACTGCGGAATGCAATGTATCAGGAGTGATGTTTTGCACATGTTGTGTTATGTTACTAATTTTTCAGGTCATTGAGGTTTGCGATGCCTCCATGGTACACATTAGATTTTAAGTACCCCAAAGCCGAAAATCGCATGGCGTCAGATCACTCATCGTCGGCAATTGTTGCGACTAATTTTTTTTTATTCCATTCTTCTTCCCCTTTCTCGATTAGTAAGCGTACCGATTTCAGTTTCATTCAGATTACTCCTTCCAGCTACAGACAGCTCCAAATACAGGGTGCCGATCAAGTTCAGGTTCCACATGGCCATTGAGCTGGAGGACACAATCCAGGCAGTGTGCGACATGCTCAACTGCGGAATGCAATGTATCAGGAGTGATGTTTTGCACATGTTGTGTTATGTTACTAATTTTTCAGGTCATTGAGGTTTGCGATGCCTCCATGGTACACATTAGATTTTAAGTACCCCAAAGCCGAAAATCGCATGGCGTCAGATCACTATCTGTCGGCAATTGTTGCGACTAATTTTTTTTTATTCCATTCTTCTTCCCCTTTCTCGATTAGTAAGCGTACCGATTTCAGTTTCATTCAGATTACTCCTTCCAGCTACAGACAGCTCCAAATACAGATACAGTCAAACCTCTTTAAGCCGCCACCATTGGTTCAAAGGTCCTCTCTGGCGGTAAAGGAGGGTGGCGGTTTATGGAGGGTTTATGGTAACATGTAGGTGGCAGTTTATAGAGGGAATTTCATGTTTTAACATAAAGGAGGAGATTTGTTATTGGCTTTCATCAGGCAAATAATGAGGGTGGCGGTTTATAGAGGGGCGGCTTAAAGAGGTTTGACTGTACTTATTTTATAACCACCCAGTATTTTAATGCAAATTTTAATAATCTGAAAGAATTTAAATTAATTTTAGCACCATCTCGTAATTAATAACTATACTAATGATTAAATCAAATAATGGTGCCATTTATGAATTAATGATTAAATTAGAATTTATTAATTAATTTATCTGAAGAAAAAATATGCCTCAGCCCAGAATTGAATCAGGGATCTTTGTGTTACCATCTTAACAGTAATTTGGCAGTATTAGGTTCAATTGGAATAATTCCCTTGAAGTTTAGTTAAAAAGTTTATATCTGTAATAATTTAGACAAAATAGCAGGAGGTTAAGATAATAAAGAAGGCTAAGGTGCACATATACAAGTATACAGGGAAACGTAATGGAATATTATAAATGCTAGAAAATAATATGTAATTATTTATGAAAGTAAATGCAAATATAGAAGAATCCTTTTATCATTATCAAACTTTATCCCAGGGATATCAAATTCATTTATTATTGAGGACCACTTACAGAATAATAATATTGAGAAAACCACTTAAAAAACAAAGAAATGTTGAGAGAACTGCATTCAAACATTCAAATCAGTTGTGCTCCTAATTGTTTACACTTTATAAGAAATTAAATTTATTTCCTTATAAAAATTTTTGTTTTATAGGAAAATATTCCAAAAAATTTAGGTACATTGTAAAGTAACTAACTATAAGTGAAGTAAAAAAATAGACAAAATTAACTTTATTTAATTTATTATTCAAATTATTGTATTACTTCAAATTTAAGCTGCAGTAGGATTTTAAAATTGGAAAAATAAAAATGATTTAATAATAGGTATTGAAAAATAAGAAACATTTTTATTTACTTAATCAGGTACTAATATACATAATAAGCTACCAAATAAATTGTAATCAATGATCGTAATACTATGCGCATATATAGAGCATAAAGCAAAAGCCTGAATGTTGGGGAGTGGGAACTCGAGAGAAATAAGATGTTAAAATATTTGCTTTGAATTTAAGTCACACCCAAATTTTACATCTTAAAAATCCGAATAAAAAGTGCAGCTTAAATTTGAAATAATACGGTAATGAGGTTTTACTGAATTATTGCATTTATGAATTACATATAACAGTTAAAATATATGAAATATATGATTATTAAAAATGTTTATGGCATTGGAATGGGCAGCATTGAAGAGTGCTGGGGTGCATGTAGTCTGCAGGCTGTAAGTTTGACATGCTTACTCTCTCCTAATATATAGGCAGCCTCTGATTTATATAGGTGGATTGTTATATAAGTCAAATCTACATATGTTGGAAGATATGTTATAGAATACTAGTGGGTCATAAAGACTTACCATTAAAAATAGTTATATTAAAGAATAAACACATAAGTCTCATAGTAAAGCAGTCACTTATCATTTTGGAGGATCTGTATTCAGTTCTGATTCCTATCCCTTTAGTTTTTTCAGGAGGGGCTAGCTTCAGATCCAGCTCTTTAATTAAAATTAAATAAATACAGATCTGTGTATGTTGGATCTACATAAGTTGGAGATTGCTTATATTTATAATAGCATAAAATATATATATGTTTTAATACAAAATTTTGAATTATTGTTAATTGTTATTACTCATTTATAAAGTATAAGGACTTTCTTCAAGTAGGGGTTCAGAATAGCTGCTTTGGTGTGATTATGCCAATATCATAAAATATGTTTTAAATATTTTAAAATTAATTATTATTATTTATTAGGTTTTGTTGGTTGTATGAGAGATATATACATTAATAAAGCATGGCTAGATCCAAGAGGAGTTATTGGAACTGAGTTTGCTAAAGGAAAAGTTTCTCTTGATAATTGTCAACTAGTTAATCCTTGTAATAATCCCCAAGCTTGTGAACATGGAGGAAAATGCATAGTAGAAAATGGAGATACAAAATGTAATTGTACTGGAACAGGATATACTGGAAAAACTTGTCATTTCTGTAAGTAATTTACAACTCAAGTACTTTTAGCTTTATTAAAAATAAAATTATCTAAAATTCCATATAAAATAATCATGCATCATATATAGTATTGCTGAAACTCAGGTATTTACAAAAACTTGAACTGACAAGTGATACTAAGGAAAGGCTTAGGAAAGCTTGAGTATCCAAGCTTTTTGGTAAATGTTATTTATTAACTCATTGCATTTGAAAGTCCACTAATCATTGCTCTACTTAATTATGGCCGTAACAAACGGTTTGTGCCTTAGTTTTGTTTCATGACAGATGGATCATTTGGACCAGACTACATCAAATACATAAATGTTCATAAAAAAATTATAATATAATAAATAATAAAAAAATTAATGCACATGTTCATAAAAAAATTAAAACAGTGTTTAATAGATACTTGTAGTAAGCAAAGAAGTCTAGCATATAATATCTAATAATATTCAAACACTTTAAAAGAGTAATTGTTAAAACCAAACAAGGTAACAAGCAACAGCATTAATTCTATTAGAAAATGTAAAAAGTTAATTTATAAAAATAATGCAAAGCCTATAATTCATGTAAAAGAAAAACTATGCCTGAAACACTATTATCTGAAAGAAAGGCTATAATTATTAAAATTCTTTCCAAATAAAATTTTAAAAAGTAATTAAAACCAGAACAATTAAATATCTGTAAATGTTTGATGATAAAATAAGGACATTCTACTAAAATATGCCTCAAAGTAAATTTACAATTGCAAAAATTGCAAATCAGTTATTAGGTACTCTTATTATTAAGGGTTATTAATTATCCATTATTTTTTCAGTTATTAACAATTGTCCTAAACATAGCCTTTCTGGGATTATTTTCTTTCTCCTGTTTCTACACTAGCTTAATTGCAAATACTAGAAAACTGATTTTATATCATGAATTTGTGAAATTTGCTACAGACCTAGTCATCCAATGTCTGTTAAAATTATAAAAATAACTACAGTATTTAATTTAATAATCAGTAAAAAATTTATAATCTCTTATTTCAGCATCTGTATCAGGAATAATTTTTGTGCTCAGTAAATAATATTTACAAATTTGAAAAACATCAAAGCTCAAGCTTATTTAAGAAAAAGTTCAAGCTTACAAATTTAAGACAAAGCTCAAGCTTACAAATAAATAGATGGCTAACCATCTATTTATATGTAAGAAAACTTGAATTTTTCGGATCAAGCTTATTTGAGCTAGCAATTCTAATGATATACTCTTATTATATGTTTGATTATACTTTGTAGTGATGGAAAATGGATAGGTTTTAATTATTAAAATTCTTTTTCCGGTTTCATGTTTTTTATATAGCAGCTATTTATTCAGTATTTCTAAACTACAGTGTGACCACAATTAAAGAGGAGATATTTAGAGTTCTGTAGCAAAATATGTATTGAATAAAACACAACCAGATTTGGCCTAAGTATTCTTTGGAGCATGGAGTTTTGATTTATAAAAGAAAAAAGTTAGTACAAAATTTTTCCACTAGGGAAAATTTGATACAAGTGCATTATTTGGGATTAATTAAATAATAATACTAAAACAGACATTACAAATCAAATTTTGTTTTGATGCAGGATTATTTTTATTTTATTACAGATTGTGATTAATTTTCATTTTGCTATAATTTGCAGTTGTGATTCAATATGTTCTCTTTTCAGATGTTCTAAGAACTTCATTATAGAGAGCAAAATAGATCTGAATTGATTTGCCTCACATGTAGTATTTTTCTGTCTTTCAAAGCTACTAAATCAGGAGTATATCTTTGGTAAAAAGCCTGGTATTTGATATACCAGACTTTTTAGATGTCCCCAAAACCAAAAGTTACAGAGGTTGAAATCAGCTGAATGAGGTGACCATACCATGTGAAATGCACAATTAATTACTCTGCTTTCTGTGAAATGTTGCCATAACACTTGCTGTACTAGCACTCAAACTGCATTAATATGATAGACTTGAGGCATCTTTGCTGCTTAAGTTGTGGAACAACAAAGTCGAGCAGCATCTCTTGATACTTAATAGCAGTGATAGAACAATAAAATTGAGCAGCACATGTTAATACCTAACGGCAGTGATGGAACAAGTCACAAATCCTGTTGGGCAATTTTCCTCAAAAAAGTATGGAACAATGAGAAATGATACAGTGAACTCACATCACATTGTGACTTTTTGTGAGTGTAAAGATGTCTGCTGAAACATATTAGAATTATTCATAGCCCAAATGTGGCATTTTATATATTAATACTACTCTTCAGATAAAAATGTACCTAATCACTCCACAAGATCTTCCAAGCCATGTATCATCTACTTCAATTTGAGCTAAGAATTTCAAAGAAAACTGTATTTAGGTTACTTCATTGCCATGAAGCAATTCTTGAGTATGAGAAATCCTATAGAAGTAAAACTTTAGCATTTGATGCAGGATTTTCCACACAGTTGAGTATGGCATATCCAGTTGCCTGGATATTGCCCAAGCACTGCTGGAATCTTTTATATTATGTATGACTGTATAATTTAATAAATATTTGATACTGCACAAATACAATTGAAAATATATAAACAGTCTATGTTGCATCCTCTTTGCAATAGTAGCACATTCTATTGTAATAACTAGATGTGCCATATTTATTTCTAAATATGCCTATTTCTTCTTGATTATAATATTAAAAAATATGTATATATATGTGAATGTTTATATTTAAATAAAACCAAAAATATTTCTTATTGGATGCTTCACAAATAAGATTGGGAATGTGCAGATCAATGTTTTTAACAAATAAACATGATTGAAACTAATACTTATATCATCAGTTGATATTAACACAAAAGTCAATTTCAATACTAATATTGTATAATTATAAATAGAATCTATCTTAGGATATATACATAGATTCTATTTATAATTATATGATGTTGATACTGAAGATGATATTTCTGAAAGTTGAAAATATTTTACTTTTAATAAACTATTTCTGCTCTGTAGTGCTGTTTCATATAATTTGTGGACTTATGTAAAGCAAAAGACTTATTATAACATTTTTCTAAGGTATTTCTGCAAATTAATGAAATATCTTCTTGGTGAGAAGGAACTCACCAAGAAGTATTTTTTCCATATGGAAGATACAATAATTTTCTTTTTGAATATTAAAAATATACAGGAATACCCCAAGTTATGGCACTTCGATTTACAGCGCTTCGGACTTATGTACATTCTGAATTTCCACCATTCCCCGAATTTATGTCGCGTAATTTGGAATTACGGACATGGGATTCTTCAGAGAGAGAGCACAGCATGCTTCCACTGTGGCCATCTTGCTGATATATTAAACAGTTTATTGTTTTGGTGTGATTAAATACAAATAACGTATCTGCTATTACAGTTCAATATTAAGAATGTAAGGCAGCCCCTAGATGGTCAATAATATTGTACAATACGTTTATTGTGCAATATTATTGTATGATCCCTCAAACCCAAACGATCAATATTTATTGCACAATAATATTGACGGCTCACAAGCGTCAATACTGTATATGCGAATGTCTTTGTTCTTCGAATGATAAACGTTGACTAAACAATATTGCGCAATATTAACCCTATACAGTTCAATGAAAAATATGGTGCAATAAAATTTAAACTCGTTCAATCTTTTCCTCAATCATTGCGCAAACTTCAATACTAAGCCTAGACGGTCAATAATATTGTGCAATTCGTAATATTCTGCAATATTATTGACCATCTAGGGGCCGCCTTATGTGAGGAATCGTATGCACAGCCATCAAATGTTTTCAGCGTTTGTCGATCATTAGGCTGTTTTATTACTATGCCAGGTAAAAAAAACTTTAAATTACTTCAGAATATTCAATATATTTATTAATATATAAATTTCTTTAAAAATTGAAAAATAAAATAATAAAAAAAAGTGAAATTAAATTTATCAACAAAATATGACCAAAAAAAGAAAGATTATTATTATCATAATTTGTTTCATTCTCTTTTCATGTTTTAGTCAAAATTATATAATGAATTTGATTAATTTCCATTTATTTTTTCTGTCTTAGGGGTACGCAGTCAAAAAAGTTTGGAGACCACTAATCTAAATGATGATTTTTTTTATTTCATAATATTTAACATACCTAGCATAATTTTTTTTATTAATGTAATATTCTTAGAACATTTTTTTGTAAATATGATTAAATTATTTTTGACACTAGCATTTCTTGAAACCTTATAAAGTCATTCTATTCTTAAAATCATTATTAACATAATTTTAAATTGTACTGTACTAATGTCATAATATCTTGAAAAAAAATTTCTTTTTTAAATCTTCAAGAAAGATTTTTAGAACAAAAAGAAATTTTATTTTTACAAAATATGTTTTAAGAATATTAAATTATAGAACTGTGCATTCAATTAAATTATTACTTCAATAAAGTCATTAAATATATATTTTATAAGCAATTATGAGTATTAATCAACTGATCATATATAAAAGAATAAAATATCTAATTAGGAAATAAATAATATTAAAAATATTTTTAAAAAATTTCAATTAGAATAAAGAGGATTCCTTTAGTTAAGAACTTGAAAAATTTGATTTTAACTTAAGCCACACATGAATTTTCAATTTTTGAAAGAATCAAAAATTACATAAAAATTTTAAAAATTATAAT
>AYEL01059040.1:0-35091 GCA_000484575.1 Olivierus martensii | reverse complement strand
TACTACATAATTTTTATATAGTAAATATAATTTTTTTTTTTTTAATATTTGAATTACTATATAAAATATTTTTCACTGTATGCACATTATACGTAATGCTGAATTTATTATAATAAAATTTATAGACAGATGCCCATATTTCATTTAAGTAAATAATATAAGATTAAAATATATCAGATTATGAATTAAAGAGAATATTTCACTATTATAATACTACTACTACTGTATTATTATAATAGTGAATAATTTATTTTAATCCTGCTTTAAAACTAGTAATAGCATACTGATTAGAAACATCACAATTTACTAATAATATTACATTACAACACTAATAATTATAATTTTTGTTTATTAATAAAAAATTTACTTTGTAATTAACTAAAAATAATACTGTTTTTATTTCATTTCCATTGATTATTATAGTAATATTTAATCTTCGTTTATTCAAAGATTAAACATTCCTTAAATATTGTATAATATTTTTGAATTTTATACAGTAGACTCCGTTATCCAGTCTTGTTTTAGCTAGCCATATTTTTTGTCTAACTATGAGTGTAGATAAATATGTAAAAAGAATAAGTCATTTAAGATGGAAAGAAAGCACTTGAAACCACAATAAGATATCAACAACAACAACAAGATAATTCATCTGCCATTGATATAATTCTTTTAAAAATGACATGATTTTGCTATAAGAAATGAATTAAATGAAAAAGGTAAATGAAGATATTGATTTTCATGTAAATCTAATTCTATCTTGTAAATTTGATGTTTAATAAATTTTTATATACAACATATATATTTTTTAATTTAATTTACAATCTATAAATGGTATCTTACATGTTTTTTTAGATTAACTGGTCATTTCTTTATCAGCACCGAGGTCCAGTCCCATAGGGCCAGTTATTTAGAAATCTAAATAACTGGCCCTATAATCATGTGCATTCCATAGATTTAAAACAGATTATAAGATAATTATTTATTTTAAAATTAATAGATTGAAATTTAAGATTGTTTCATGATATGAATTATGTTCATAGTATTAAATTTTTATAAATAATATATTTTTATATATACACTAGGTCCTTGACTTAAGCAGTTTCAGAGATATATAGATATATGAGTCTCTCTTCTATTTTCATTGAATTTCCATAAAATACTAATTAAAAAATTCAATAAACAATTAAATTTTTTGCAAAAATATCACTTGCAATTTTAAATTTTCTTATTTATGCTTAAAGTATGCTTATAAATTTCATTTAGCCATTTCATTTGCTACTGTGCTCATTCATCTATATTGAATTTAAGCATTGTTGAATTATGCAATTTTTAACTTACGCAGAAATTTTTTGGACAAATTAACTGCATAAGTCTGAGACCTACTGTATTAACATACAGATAGGAAAAACATTTATAAAGTTTTTATATTAATGAAAATATATAAAGATTATTAGATACTGTATAGATATATGTATATATTTTATATAATATTTGTTCATTCCTTTCTCTGAGTTGTATTTTGAATATAAATCAATAAATGATTTATATTAAAAAATTATTATATTTTGTCATTAAAAGCAAAATGAATAACAAAAATATGTTTTTTATCCAACAACAATTTGGCAAGGACTTTACAGTAGTACCTCCACTTCCAATATTACAAAAACTAGTTGTACAACAAGATCTACATAGGTATAGTTTGGTCCTTTCTCCCAATATGATGCAGCCTTCTTCACAACGTTTACTACAATTTCTTTCTACTGACCAAAGAGTAATAGGTTTCCCTTCTAAGTTATACTCAAATTTAATAACCTAATTGAATATATTTTTAAGAATTACAAATTAATCACAGAAAATTTAAATCATAAAATCAAGTAAAAATGTTTAAATTTGAATTTAATTATTATTCACTTACCGTACAAAACAGTTCACTTTCTGAACATACACGTTTCAAAGAATGAGAATGATTACTTGGCAACTTTTGACAATTTTCTTTATCATCAAGTGTAGAACAGTAATAACATGTCAGATTATGAGCTGTATGATGACCACCATTTACATATACTATAAAAGAAATTATAATCTTTGTTAGATAACTTTCAAATAATTAATTATCTTTTTCCTAATATGATAAGTTAAGCATAAAAAAAGTTTTATTTTAAACAATAATGTTTTCAGTCTTCCATAAGGCCATCATCCATATAGTTATAATCAAGATGATCATTAGTAGATATAGTGCTTAGTTTCTAATTACAAAACAAAAGATAAAATATAGGATCAAAGTACCTTCATAATAAAATATGCATCATAAATTAAGATTGACATAAATAACAGTAACTTTTACAATAAAAAGTGTAAAATGAAAATGAATCTGGTAATCCTGAAATTCATAGCACCCACATTTCACTTAGAACAAAAATTACCAGCCTGGTGCCAAGAAAATTAAAAATTTTGAATATACTATGGAATTATCAAACATTTTATTGAATAATTATATGGGGTTGGAACTTTACCAAATGAACTTTTAATTACTTATGACCAGAGCTGTGCTGGTAATTTTTAACTGACTTGTTGGAAAAAAAACATGTGCATTTGAAAAAAACATATACATGGTTTTTTAATGATTTATAACAAAGTGGAACACAAACTTTTCAAATAATAATAAAATATCCAATACTCTCTATTGTAAATTCTATATAGCTAATTTATTTTTATAGAATGCTTTTGCTGACTTTTACCAAATTCTTATATCTATAAATAGTCTATGGTTGTGACTCCAATCATGATTTGACAAATAGAATTGCATCCCAATCTACTACTTCTTTTCCCAATAAATTTATCATTATTAAATTTGACTTGTGATCTATTGTTAAATCACTTCTCACCCTCATACAAATTATATTCATTAAACTAAAATCTCTTTCATCTTCAGCATTACTTATTACAAAAGTGCTATCTTTTTATTTTACCTTTTGTATATTTGTAGGGATTGAAACATTGATTCTAAATTATCTATAAAATTCCAAAAAATCACTGAAATCAATTTCATATTTTAAAATTTCACATAAATATATAATTTCTTTTTACCAGCTATTCATGGTGAAGTTAGTTCTTCATAAGACCAAATAGATGATTCTAATAAATCTAAATAATTAAAAATGCTTTCTTCATTGTCTCTATCTGATAAAAGATGCAAATTCATGTGTTGAATTATATTTCCTAGCAATATATTTCTAGGAAAAGCACTGAATTTATTATATTTATTAAATGGAATCTTAAACTTCTGACTTAGTCAAACAGTCAATTTGAGATTCATACTTTCCAATTCCAATCTTTAGATTTTCTAAGGCTGAACTCATGAACCACAACAAAACTACACCATAACCACAAAACTGTAACCAGTTTGTGGACGGTCATGAATTATTTTAATATAGAAACGCATAATCTAACTGAGACAGACCACTAACTGAAGTCAGTTTCAACGGCTGTCGCAACTTGTGGTCGTTAGTGGTTGAGCGCAACTCACACAGTGCAACATACTGACCCACTAGCTGCTGACAGTGCTTCCTGTCAATCAGCTATTGGTAACGGATTTTGCATATACCTGTGCAGTCCGTTACCAACTGCACATATAAGTGGTTTGCAAGTGGTTGATTTCGACCACAATGCAACCACACAGTAATCACCATTTTATGGTCATGGTGTGGTTCTATTTTGTGAGAGTTCAGCCTAAAGCTCTTATGGTGCATTTGATTAATTTTGCACTTTTGAAATTTCAGCTGATCTTAATTGTAATGCAGTTGAAAATAATGAAAATTTTTTCTGTGGATTAATGTCTTCCCATCTCAAGAGCACTAAAAATATTAATAATAAAAATTATTCAAGAATGGCAATCATTAAAACAAGATCTTGCAAGAATTAATGTTATTAAATCTCTTTTCCTAGTCAGAAAGAGAAAAATGTACATATAATATAGGATATGCACATCATACAACAGTAGCAGCTTGTAAATGACATACTATCCATCTTGGTCCAAATAATTTCAAGCTCTTTAGTTACAATTATTAATTTGGTTTGGTTTTTTTATTAGATTGGTGATAAATGAAATAAATTTTATCTAAAAATATTTTTAAATGATTAACTTGTTTCATTTCAAATATCAAATTGTCAATTTCAATTAATGATTTAAACAATGCCAAATGATGATTTTAGGAAACTTTTCTAATTTAGCAGTTACTCCAGACTTTCCTCTCAGCATTATATTAGCATCATCAGAATAAAATGCAAATAAAATTTCTTTCAAATATTCATTATTAAAGCCACAATCATTTAAAGTAGAAGATAATATATTGAAAATATTCTCTGCTACAGTTGACATCAGTTTTTTAAAGCAACAAATAAAATTACTGGTGTAAGAGCAGATTGAATTGTGCAGTGAAAATAAATCACATGTGCTTTTTTGTAAAACTAGATGATTTGATAATTATGATACAGATTTTGGCATCCTCTTATATAATTCTTAAATATCTTTATTTTAATTTCTATTGTAATGTGTTCCATCATTCTTATTGCATTATATTGTATAAACAAACAATTGCTTATATCATTTTTCTTGTGTTTCTAATGCTTCCTCAATATCAGATAATGATTTGTTACATTTTACCAAAAAGTAAACAGTATTGATAATTTTTATAGAAGCATCAATATTTTTAAATATTTTTATTATTTAGTTTGTGTGCTAAATTGAAAATTGAATTATCAATCAATTCTTTTTAACAAATCTTGAATTTTAATATGGGCTTTCAAAACAATGTTCCCTATTCTTTTGAAAGAGAAGCTTGTCTAGTAGTAGTTTTACTAGAGTCATTTGAAGTTATTAATTAAATATGTGCTTCATTCCTTAGACACAAGAACTTTCAATAAATTCAAAATGGCTGCTGAGAAGTGGAAATAATGATCCTCTGATTTTATTGCCATATTATGTAAATAACTTCTATTCCTGGATTGTACTTAAGATAATAATTTATCTACTTAAAGCTTAATTTATCTACTTATCAATAATAATGAAGAATAAAAAATTCTTTAACATTTATATCATATAAATAATTTCTTTATTATTATAATTTGCTTGATTTTAAAGGCTACACTTTCATTTATTTAGATAAATAAATCATTTTCAATCATATACTATTGATTTTGTTGATCTTAATTTCATCTCATTCATTTGATCAAATTTCCTTCTCAAAAAAAGAACTCCAGCTTTTAACATTACATCTATCAGGAAATTGATTCTTGGCTTAAGAACCTGTTTCAGGAATAAGTTAGTTTGTAAAAGCAGGAATTACCTATATATTATCATAATAAACATGAACACAAAATTACAAGAATCAGAAAAAAAAAAAAAAAAAAAAGTGCTTTCCATATATCAGATCACTAGGTCAGGGAATCAAACCCAGATGAATTGCATTGAACATTAATAGAATTTATTGATGCCATAACCATAATAAGTACGAGTTGGTCATAAGTAGAAGACTATGGCCCTTTGTACATGGAGCATATCGTCATAGACTCGTCTTAGATGCGGCATAATTTGCTTGCAGTGCCACGTTTTCAAATGTATGTCTGTACACGAAGCAGCAACATAGCATATTCATCATATTTCCCAAGCTTCGATGCCAGTCATACCGTACTGTCGTTCGCTAGCCCTATGAAGCTAGGTTTGTTTGTGTATTTGGTACGATTTACCTAATCTTATATAAAAATTGAGTGAAAGTACTACAATTAAATTTGTACAAATAGAAAAGTATCCATGTTTGTATAATTGAGCCGTTTATTTTGAAAGTGGGGTAAGTCTATTTTTTGTTATTGTGAGATATTTAAAGGTTTGCATTTCAATAAATTTAAAAATATTGGTAAGCACTAATATTGCTATTCAAATAAACTGCTTAGACTTATATCTCTAAATAAATAGGAAAAACAGCACTTTATGCAGTTGAATAAAGTTTTTATTATAAATGTTTTCGATTCAATGAATCATCATCAGGCACATTTTAGGCGAAATCGAAAACTGAATGTCTAAAAGCATCTTTATTCGAATGTCTCGAATTCTCGACTAAATTCAAATAAATTCTCGAATTCTCCCCTCGAATTCGAAATTCTCAAATTTATTCGAATGTTGAGACATTCGAAAGAAAATCGAATGTCTAATTTATAATAAAAACTTTATTCAACTGCATCAAATGCTGTTTTTCCTATTTATTTAAAGCACTAATAGACATATTTTTTGTATTTTGTGGTATTAGATAATGTTAAGTTTATTATCCAATAGTGTTTATAGTGCTGGCTTAAAAAATAAAGGGTTTATTATACCTAAATGGACTTGCCTCACTTTCAAAATTAATGAATTCTTTTTTTGTAATCGTTAATTAAAGGGATAATATTTCAGTTGTATCAGCCTTTTTTTTAATAATAAAAACAAAATACTATTCAATTTTATATAAATATTAATTTTATTCATTTGATAAAAAGTGAAATAAAAAAAAAAAACAGTTTTTAAATATTATAGTAGAAAATATAACAAAATTTGATAAAAAGTGAAATAAAACAAAGAAAACAGTTTTTAAATATTATAGTAGAAAATATAGCATAACAAAAAACAATTTATTTTTATTAAGAATTTCAATGAAATTATACATTTTCATTAATCATTTACTTTATACGTATAAATTATATTGAATTTTACTTAGGATTTAACATTTTAAAATATTCATCATGAACGGGAGGTATATATAATATACCTCTCAATTTATTACCATATTATAGTAATAAATCCATCATGTCTTTATATTTGTCAGATGTAATAGATCTACTTTCATTCAAAGAAGGTAATTTTATATTTTCGAAATTACTTGGTCTTCTTCGTTGTGGTAATAAATCGATAATTTTAAATTCAGCATGTTGTTCTATCAAAGTTTTGTATAACATTTTGTGTTCTACTTCTTTCATACAAAGAAGGTAATTTTATATTTCCGAAATTACTTGGTCTTCCTCGCTGTGATGATAAATTGATAATTTTAAATTCAGCATGTCGTTTTATCGAAGTTTTGTATAACATTTTATATGGTGCATTCCTTATAAATCTGATCCAGCATATACTTAACCAATTCACAGTTTCTCCATCGGTATTTTTCGTTCTTTTTAAAACTGCTTCCTCCAAAGGTTGGGTTGAAAAAAATTTTCACATTTCATTTCATGTACTAAAAATTTATGTTTTCAACAATGTTATATTACTTTATAGTAATCCTGGGGATATACAAGGAATTGGTTTTCCGGACTGACATTTCTACCACTCAAACAACCACATTGGTTTCACCATACAACAACCGGAGCTAAATTCTGCCGTAATATATTCGGTTAAAAATAATTTCAACCTAAGATGGACTTGCACCACTGTCAAAATAAACATATTTACAATACCGTTAATAGCTAAAACTTCCATTGCCCAAATATTAGAAAATTGAATTTTTTTTACTATAAATTGTTTACAGATAAAAAGATCATATTAAGTTTTATCTATAATTATCATTATCTTCATTTTTTTTAAAAATGGACTTTCCCCACTTTGAAAATAAATGGCTCATATATATTAACCATTAGTTTATAATGAGAACACCTTGAGTTTGCTGGTAGTATTCCCCACTAAATACAAAATAGGAATCATAATGTATTAAATATATAAAAATATATAATATATAAAAACAACATAGTTAACATTTTAAAGAAAAATAATGTAATTAAAAGCCTATAGAACAGAAAAATCTCATATCTTACACTGTCATTTTTTCCATCTCATTCTATTTGTTTATAACCATCTATATCACACCTTCCAAGATCATTGTCATTTAGTTTATGTGCTTATTAGGTTAGTTTCAGTTAATGAGCTGAGCCTAGACCCAGATTCCTCTTAATAAACTGAAGATTTGAGACTCAGAATTGAATCTGGATCTTTCAAAATAGTAAGCGACTGCTTACCATGCAACTTTCATACTTATTTTTTAATATAACTGCTTTTAATGTTATCTCTTTGTGACCTGCTAGTATTGTATAGAGCAGGGGTGTTCAACCCGTCAATCGCAGAGTGGTTTTTGGTTGATCTCTTGTTTATTCCTCCCAAGTTGATTCCACCTTACAAATTTAATTAAAACTGAAAACTAAGAAGCTTCTTCTATACTGCTTTTACTGGAGTTAAAAATATGTTCTTTGTTCTGAAATAGAACATTTATGCTTAACTGTAATTTATCATTCTTTTTAATACTGTAAGAGCTGATGATGGCATTAGTTTGCTGAAAACATTACTCACAAATAAAATGTTTTATGTGTTTTAGGATTGCTTAATTAGTGCTGTACTGTCTTTAGTAATAAAAAATGAAAACATTTATCATTATTTTGTATTATTTTTTAATTCTCTTTAAGTGTATTGCCATTGTTTATTTATTTTTCATTAAAATTGTGAAATCACATAGAACATTTATGCTTAGCTGTAATTTATTATTCTTTTTAATACTGTATGAGCTGATGATGGCATTAGTTTGCTGTTTGATAGTAGCTGTGTACAATTTTCTTACATTTGGAAGTATACATATAAAATGTTTCCATATTAACTAATATTGCACAAAAAATTCTGTCATGTTTTGGATCAACTTATTTGTCAGAATCCGCTTTTTCAAATATGAACGTAAAAAGA
The DNA here is from genome assembly GCA_000484575.1 of Olivierus martensii. Classification (NCBI taxonomy): domain Eukaryota; kingdom Metazoa; phylum Arthropoda; class Arachnida; order Scorpiones; family Buthidae; genus Olivierus; species Olivierus martensii. Next base: position 26,348 of record AYEL01059040.1, on the reverse strand, counting down.
AATCAAGAAATCAAATTACAAATGATTATTTGGATAATTGTCTGTGATTGGCCACTTCTTCATGTCAACCTGACAACAAAATATTGCAAGCTCCAAACAATGCCAAATTTCACATTAACTTTTTTTTTAATCAACCAGCATTTCCTGTAATTTATGAACCTGTAATCAATCTGTTGTATTTTCTAACTTTGGTTTTCTAAAATAGAGAAGTAAATATTTTATTTCAATATATTTGTTTTATTTGTTGAATTAAAATATGTATTGCATCGAATTTAAGCCGCACTTTTTATTCATATTTTTAAGACGTAAAACTTGGGTGTGGCTTAAATTCAAAGCTAATATTTTATCATCTTATTTCTCCTGATTTCCCACTCCCCAACAATCGGGGTTTTGCTTTACGCTCTATACATGCACATAGTATTACAATTGTTGATGAAAGTTTATTCAATGGTCCCCCTTCGTACTTTTCTGATTTAATCCACTTGCTGTTTGATAGTAGTTGTGTACAATCGCGTTGTATTACTTGCACCACTTTCAAAATAAACATATTTACAATACTGTTAATAGCTAAAACTTCCATCTTCCAAATATTAGGGAATTGAATTTTTTTGACTATAAATTGTTTGCATATAAAAATATCATATTAAGTTTTATCTATAATTATCATTATCTTCATTTTTTTTAAAAATGGACTTGCCCCACTTTCAAAATAAATGGCTCAATTATTCATTGTCTGAATATTTTCGGAAGGATATAATAGAAAAAGCACGGAATGATATAGCTCATTTAATGAACTGGACAGATATGTATGCAAATATTAATATATTTTAATTAAAATAATTGTAATATAATAATTCCATTGCCATGGAAAAGTAACATCTGGTTTTAACCCTATTCCTATAAACATATAACATGGAAAGATTTTACTTTGAATGCTGTCATTCAATATACAATATAAAATACCATTCTATAAAATGTTTAAAATTTTGCATCATCTAATAATTCCCTCGCAGCAACAAACAATATATTATTTTACATTTCTTTTAATATAGATGAACCCAAAACAGTCTTATTTTCCTTCTTTTTCAGCGATAACAAAAATAATAAAATATGTATATCATCATCATCATTATTTTACATTTCTTTTAATATAGATGAACCCAAAACAGTCTTATTTTCCTTCTTTTTCGGTGATAACAAAAATAATAAAATATGTATATCATCATCATCATCATCATCATCATTGCTGGCCGCCATCTTGACTAAATGAATTCTGTATGATTGTAATATGTTCCATGTATAGATTCGCAGGCATATGTGTATCGTCAACAGCCAGTCAAATTTTCTATACGTCTATGACAATATGCTCCATGTACAAAGGGCCTATCAGTATTCATATTAATGCTTTTGGAATACTTTATCATCAATGAATAAAATGGAGACAACTTTTTGGTATCCAAGAACCAATTAAAAATTTTTATGTTGAAATTAATAGGAAAAGAATTTGATTTATAAATTTTCACTTAATAAACTTTTTTAATGTCCCAATAATCTTTGTAATCTAAATTTATAAATTTAATTATTTTATAAAATTTTAAAAATAACAAATTTTAGATTAAAATGCTTACCTTATTTTTCAGTTTATAACTTCTCTTATACAATGGGTGATCAGTTAACGAACATAATCCATTCCTAGAAATGTTCGTTAACCGATCATCGATTTATCATAGGTTTTTATGGGAATTTGATTAATTCATCTTGGACAATCTAAATTTATAAATTTAATTATTTTATAAAATTTTAAAAATAACAAATTTTAGATTAAAATGCTTACCTTATTTTTCAGTTTATAACTTCTCTTATACAATGGGTGATCAGTTAACGAACATAATCCATTCCTAGAAATAATACATTAGGTGATCAGTTAATGAACATAATCCGTTCCAAGATAATGGATATATATATATATACAGAGGGTGATCGGTTAATGAACATAATTCGTTCCAAGAAAATGTTCGTTATCCAAATTGTTCTAACGAACATAATCCATTCCAAGATAATGTGCATTATCCAAATTGTTCATTAACCGATCATCGATTTATCATAGGTTTTTATGGGAATTTGATTAATTCGTCTTGGACATTCAAAAAAATAAATAAAAAATTATATAATTTCTTACTATGTTTATTTATATTGTAATAACAATAATATATACATAATAGATGAAAATGCAACACTATGTATGTTTATTTTCTGTTAAAGAATCTGTCCAATGTTAATTCCTTTTCTCTCTTCTTCAGGATTTTTCGGAAGTGATTAATAGCGTTGTCATTGTACAGATCCCAAAAGCCTATTGATCTCAACCTGGTATGGGTGCCATTCTAAGACTGAAATATTGTAAAATCTCTCTCTTATCTTCTTTAATAAACCTTTGATTTGTTTTAAGTTCTCTCTGAGTTCATTTTAATCAGAAAAAACTACTGTTCTCCCATCCTTACCCATAAATCCACAAATGTGCAAGTCCTAAACCTGTCATTCCATTAGGTTACTTAAGCCACCATATCCTCATGAGATATTTTTATCTAGCGGTAACTACTTATTGAGCTCACCACAGGTGGCCAACACCCATGATGAGGTCAACCATATGGTTGAAGGATGAGGTTCAATGGGCCAGGCTCGGACCTCTCTTGAAAAATTGGAGGAGTGGGACCTGGATCCTCCAGGATGGTAAGCCACAGCTTTACTACAAGGCCATCCGACCAACCTGTCATTCTGTCCCAGAACAAACTGTGGGATGGAATCTGCGGATCCCACGGTTTATTCTGGAAAGTGTTTGTTATCCAAACATAAAAATCTTTCATGAAAGTGTTCATTAACTGATCACCCACTGTATAAAGAAATTAAGAGTGATAATAAAATACATTTTCAGAAAAACATTGCAATTTCCTCGAGCAGAACTTATAAAAACACTGATTTACTCAGGCACTGTATACAAACTTATTGTTCAAATCTGTTCAGCAGTTCAGCTATTATTTGTAAAAAATTTAAATGTTCACTTAATTTAATTGAAAAGTCCATGTTTGTTCAGAATTTAACACGATGATGCCTATCTGGAAGAAGTAGGGTCAAATTAAGCCATTGCAATGGATCAGCATTTATGATGTTTTCTGATCTGTTTGTTGTTTTACATAAATGAGACTAACTATTTTTTGGTTGAATAAAAGTTTTTCAGTTTTATCTTAAAATCAAAAGGATTTATTTCATATAACAGAACTTTTATGATGTTTTCTGATCTGTTTGTTGTTTTACATAAATGAGACTAACTATTTTTTGGCTGAATAAAAGTTTTTCAGTTTTTTCTTAAAATCAAAAGGATTTATTTCATATAACAGACTAGAAATAAATCATATACTTTAATACAATAATTTGTAATTAATTATTGAAAAAGCAGATATCTATGATTACTCTATATTATAACAGCAAAAAATGAAGAATTTCCTAATTTTTAAAAATTTTAATATAATTGTAACTAATCATATTTTACTATAGTCTGTATATTTAGAGTTTTCCCTTCTTTTTCAATTAATGAGAAAAGTGTACTTATTAAATAGTATTGTCAATGATGGAAGGGCTATAGTAAGTTTTGTTTTTTTGGTTTGGTTTATTTTTGATTTATGATTGAGAGTAATTTGAGTTCAGGATATGGAAGAAAGAGAAATTATTTACAATGTTCAATGTTTATCAAAATTTTAAAAACAAGATTTTTAAAAATTTTAATATAATTGTAACTAATCATATTTTACTATAGTCTGTATATTTAAAGTTTTCCCTTCTTTTTCAATTAATGAGAAAAGTGTACTTATTGAATAGTATTATCAATGATGGAAGGGCTATAGTAAGTTTTGTTTTTTTGGTTTGGTTTATTTTTGATTTATGATTGAGAGTAATTTGAGTTCAGGACATGGAAGAAAGAGAAATTAATATTTTAAAAACAAGAAAGTTAATAAATGACTTATATAATAATAATAATAATAATAATAATAATAATAATAATAATAATAAATTATAATTATTATTTCAGTTACATTATACAAGGGAAGGTCAAGAGTCCTCACTATGTTGTATATGTGCTATAGGTCTGTAATTGTAAACAATAATAGATTATTATCTTATTTGCATGCCTTTTTATTTTGACATATCCTGTTTAATTGGAATTAGAAGTGTGACAGGCAAAGTTATCATGCTAGACAAATAGAGCATTGAGTCATGGTTCCTTCATCTTCAAGGAAAAACTGCACAATTCAGAAGATATGTCAGTTGTATATGATGAGGAATGTCCATCATATGAAACTGAAATGATGCAAACAGGAATTCAAATATAATCATACCAGCCTACAGGATGACCTAAGAGAGGTTGACAAGATTATCCAGCAGTCATGGTGTCTTATATTTTTGGATAGCAAAACAAACATCATGACTTTGCTGGACACAGTCTTTATATAAGTAATCTTGTTTTGGGATAGCAAAGGTGTCAATATGACACTTTTGTTATCCCAAAACAAGATTACTTACAAAAAAGATGAACAATAACAGCACATACTACAGGAAATTGCTACAAAAATTATGGGAAAAAAGATATGGTTTGCTATATCAGGGAAAAAAAGATATGGTTTACTGTCAAAAGATGTGCTGCTGCTAGCTGACAATGTACTTGCATATTAAACTGCAGAAACAATCACTTTTCTTCACAAATATTAATATATTACTACATTGTTAAATGGTAGATTACCTGCTAGTGAATGACTTATATAATAATAATAATAATAATAATAATAAATTATAATTATTATTTCAGTTACATTATACAAGGGAAGGTCAAGAGTCCTCACTATGTTGTATATGTGCTATAGGTCTGTAATTGTAAACAATAATAGATTATTATCTTATTAAAATGCATGCCTTTTTATTTTGACATATCCTGTTTAATTGGAATTAGAAGTGTGACAGGCAAAGTTATCATGCTAGACAAATAGAGCATTGAGTCATGGTTCCTTCATCTTCAAGGAAAAACTGCACAATTCAGAAGATATGTCAGTTGTATATGATGAGGAATGTCCATCATATGAAACTGAAATGATGCAAACAGGAATTCAAATATAATCATACCAGCCTACAGGATGACTTAAGAGAGGTTGACAAGATTATCCAGCAGTCATGGTGTCTTATATTTTTGGATAGCAAAACAGACATCATGACTTTGCTGGACACAGTCTTTATATAAGTAATCTTGTTTTGGGATAGCAAAGGTGTCAATAAGACATATCCTGTTTAATTGGAATTAGAAGTGTGACAGGCAAAGTTATCATGCTAGACAAATTGAGCATTGAGTCATGGTTCCTTCATCTTCAAGGAAAAACTGCACAATCCAGAAGATATGTCAGTTGTATATGATGAGGAATGTCCATCACATGAAACTGAAATGATGCAAACAGGAATTCAAATATAATCATACTAGCCTACAGGATGACCTAAGAGAGGTTGACAAGATTATCCAGCAGTCATGGTGTCTTATATTTTTGGATAGCAAAACAAACATCATGACAAAGGTGTCAATATGACACTTTTGTTATCCCAAAACAAGATTACTTACAAAAAAGATGAACAATAACAGCACATACTACAGGAAATTGCTACAAAAATTATGGGAAAAAAGATATGGTTTGCTATATCAGGGAAAAAAAGATATGGTTTACTGTCAAAAGATGTGCTGCTGCTAGCTGACAATGTACTTGCATATCAAACTGCAGAAACAATCACTTTTCTTCACAAATATTAATATATTACTAAATTGTTAAATGGTAGATTACCTGCTGGTGGAATGCAGGTTATGTTACATCATGCAGCATCATACTATACAACAGACTTTTGTTAATGAATATATACATATGTCCTCCAGATCACATGTAAAGAAGCTACATTGTGGTCTGAGAAATGCATGTATATATTTATTAAAAACTGCAATGCAATACGTCTTTTAATAGCAATAATCTACTATTTTGCCAAAAAAAAATTTATGGGGAAGAAGTTTCTTTGATGATGAGGCAAACATTATTGCTATGGAGAGCTAGATGTCCTCCAGATCACATGTAAAGAAGCTACATTGTGGTCTGAGAAATGCATGTATATATATTTATTAAAAACTGCAATGCAACAAGTCTTTTAATAGCAATAATCTACTATTTTGCCAAAAAAAATTTATGGGGAAGAAGTTTCTTTGATGACGAGGCAAACATTATTGCTATGGAGAGCTAATCTGCTTCCAAATCTGCCAACTTCCACAAAGATGGGATTAAACAACTATTCCACAGATGTAAGAAGTATGTCCTAGGAGGTGGATATGTATAGAACGAACAGTTGGAGAACAAATTTCAGATTTGTAGCACATTTGCATCATCATCATCATGTAGCCTCACAGACCTTATAATCTTATATTAAACATATATAATTTTAAAGACTATATATATTAACACACAGAAGAAGCCATAGGCTTTAAATCCAAGAAAAATTAATTGGTTTGTGACAAGTAATATTGCAGTCTGCATACATGACTGAATGCTTAGAGATGAAGTAAATTTTTACCAAGAAAATTCTAATATATAATGGAATGCCATATCAAAGCAATTCCTAAGTTTTACATGTTAATAAATTAAACATTCAAGTTTCTAACAGATAGTAAAACACAAATAGTTTCATTGTGTTCAAAAAATTCGTGTTATGCACCTTATAGAATCTAGTTTTTGAAAATTTATAACACTTATTAAATATTTAACAAGATCTTGATATAGAAATCATACTAAGAAGGCATTTACGGAATCATATTGACAGAATTTGGTTTACACAGTTCTATTAGGAATTAAGATATATGCTACATACCATCATAAAACTTCTATACTTTCAATGTTTCCTATTGCAAAATTTTCATACTAAATAATTTCAACATTAGTATATAGTACTTGCAAGGTAATTCTATGTAATATATCATTTATATTTTACGATTTATATCACTAGCACTCCAAAATCATTCCTTACCTGGAATTACACTAAAGAGAATCGCATACATATTGATATATTCAAATAAAAATCGATGGTTAATAAATAAATTGTAAGTTCCCATTTTTTGTTTATATCATCGCATTTTTCTTGCCTATGTTGTACTCAGACAAGATCTAAATTACTGGAATTGGTTATTGCTCTCAATTTTAAAATAATACTAATGAAATTATTTTTTTGACTCCACGAAAAGTATAGATGTTTATTAAAATAAATCCGCCTGATGGTTCAAAAATACTGCTACGCCCCCTCGTGATTCAAATACAATGTTGTTTTGTCAAGTACTTGTAATATGCTGCCATCTAGTTGCAAGCATGAAAAATATGAATGTCATTTTTTTAATTTTTCTTCTGCTATGGAAGTATGGAGATTATCCTTTCTTTATATCTGCAAGTTATATATAACTGGAGGAAACGGTCTAGCGATGCTTTGTCATATGTGCGAGTTACTGGTAGCCATATTGTTGGAGGTGTAAACTAAACTGTTCGCTGAGTATTCCTTGCTATTTATAGTGTGTATTATTTCTCTATGGATTTTACATGGGTATATTATCACGTTGTATATGAATGTATGGATGCAATCACACAATTAATACTAAGTAAGACCCAGCAACTCTAGCCTTATTAAATCGCGGCCGGATGTCTGAGTGGTAACGCATTGGCGTGCCACGTAGGAGGACCCGAATTCGCGTTCCGGGTCCGGCATCTCCTGAAAAGTTTTTTGGTGTTCTGGGCCGGGCCCAGCGATTCCTGTCTTACACCATCCGATCCTTTCCACGGGTGTGGGTGCAGTCCGGGTCCAGCACTTCGAAAAACTTCAGGAAATATTGGACCCAGGACGCGAACTTCCAGAGTGGGAAGCTGTAATATTTCTAAGCTGCCAATCCGATCGACTTCTACTGTGAGGTAAGAACTGAAGATTGAAGGATGGAATTCGACAGACCAGGCCCGAACCCTCCTGAAAAATTGGAGGTGTAGAATTACCACTTTGGTTTTTTTCATATTTTACGCGCCTTTCCAATCAGAGAGATTACTAAGGGGGCGGGGCCAGTTCCAACCACGGGCTGCACCCACACCCGTGGAGGGGGGCTGGATGGTAAAGGATGGGGATCTCCGGGCCGGGTCCGGTACCCCGAAAAATTCCGGAACCAGGCCCAGGGTGGTAATCCAAAGCTTTACCACGAGGCCATCCGGCCGTTTACCAGCTTGGACGATCCAGATTCAATTCAACGGAATTGAATCTGAATCCTCCAAGCTGGTAAGCGAATATTTTACCACGCTACTATCTAATAGAAGAACTAAGTTTGCGGGGCATTCCAGTTCCCACCATGTGCCGCCCACATCCCTGATGGAATCAGCTGTCAGGTGGAGAATTTGATTCAATGGGCAGAACTTGGACACATCCTGAAAAAGTTTGAAAGTTGAAGAATCCGGCTCATCCAGGGTGGCCGCCCACATCCCTGATGGAATCAGCTGTCAGGTGGAGAATTTGATTCAATGGGCAGAACTAGGACACATCCTAAAAAGTTTGAAAGTTGAAGAATCCGGCTCATCCAGGGTGGAGGCATAGCTCTCTTTCACCAAAGAGAGGACAGAATTGATTGAAATGTTCCGTCGCTTAGTATTCACTCTCTCACAAGAAGACCTTGCCTTGACGCGGCGGACAGGGCCAGCTTAACCCGGTAAGTAGACGATGGCTACTCTATCGTCCCAGCTGCAAAACAGACAGCTTGAGCGGCAGACAGGGCGAGCATGTGATGAACTCTATAAGTGGCAGCCGCTAGATACAGTATATCCCTAGTACGATATGGTAGCTTAATCAAACTAATCTAACCTAACCTAATCCTCCCTCATGCAGACAAGAGAAGGTATGCGCCTTGAGCGCTCTTCTTGCTTAGAGTTGCATATATTTGTCAAGTGATAATAATAAGCAGAGGTCTCTTCTTGGATTAAGTTCGAGTCTTTCGCCGGCTTCTGGCGTAACCGGTAATATTCCAATTCTTATCTGTTTCGAATCCAATTCTCAAAACTGTTTACCAAAATGGTCGTATAGAAATGCTTAGGCTTTCCATCCAGAGAATCCGGGCCTCAAAATATGCTTGAGAATTCCAGACTATTGATCCTGGTCGTTTATAATCCGGGCTGATCCCTCCACAGGAATAGATGGCCTATGAAGGGAGGAACAGGAATTGAAGGGTTTGGTGCTAGAACCAGTTAAGTCACAAAAAAGCACATTTCGAGAATATAAATATGTATTTGGACTTACCTGGTTTTTACATCAAATATATAAAATTTAACATACGACTTATAAAAGAGAACGTAAATAACATGACAACAAAATATAAACCAAAATTGAATCATAAGTTATCACTGTGTTTTTATATATGATTCATACAATAACTCATTTTCAACCAAAAGTGGACTTAACTGGTTTTTGCACCAAACTCTTAAATTAGTGTTACCACCATTTAGTAATTAACAAGATTGGAAAGTGGCATTAAAGTTCCAGAGTTCCACTGAAACTCTAGAACTTTTTCAGTGAAGTCTAGATCTAGTTCTTTTATTCCCATTCTTCAGCTCTAGTGGATTCCGTTATCTGTATAGTCAAATCGTAATATCCTTCCATCTATATTAAAGAAGGAAAGTGACTAAGAATAGTGTTAAAGTAGATATTAAAGTATTCAGTTAAGTAAACTACACTCTGCCACCATCATTTCAAGTCATTTTTTCCCATTTAGACGTTGCGTATACAATGTTCATTTGATCTTTATTTTCGAATTAGGTTCGTTCATTTTAGTTTTCTATTTTCTCACGAAACGGCGCTACTGCATGAGATAACAACGTTGGATAACAGTTTATAAAACTAAGATTTCAACAGAACAGTTTTTAAAATTTCTATGAAAGGAAAAATACTAAAATATAGTAGAATCAAAGAGAAAAGCAAATGATCTATAGTCGTTATATAAAAGAAAAAGAATACTCAATAGAAAAAAAAGATATGTTTATATTGAAAGTGGCAATAACGAAATAAAAGTAGGAGTGTGCCAAAAATGGCTGATAGTGCAAGTGAGAGTGATAGTAGTTCTGTTGACGGAGGTTTTATGATTCCTCCGTCTTCTATTACCAGAGAACAGTTACAGAAACGAATTGAGTCATTACAGCAAGAAACCAGAGTTTTAAAAATGGAGCTAGAGACATACAAACTTAGAGTGAAAAGTTTACAAGAAGAAAATCGAACGATCAGACAAGCTAGTATTAATATTGTAAGTTATAAATGTATTTTTAACAGATTGTTAATCCATCTTATGAATATAATTTTTAATTCTTTTACATATTGAATATAGCTGAAAATTAAATATGTCCGCAAAAAAATTATAGACAAACTGATATGCTATGACAGAAATATCCACGATAAACTTCTAATTTTGTTATGGTCATAAAATTATTATTGAAAAGATTCAAAGAATACCAATTGAGATTTGACATATATTTCATTTTAAATCAGTTTGCTTCAAATATATTTGATTGTCATATTTTAATATTTTGATGAAATATGGAAAATTTAAGATATAAACAAAATAACAACTTGGAATGGACTGATGCCTCTTTCTCAGACATTCTTGGTTTCTAGTAGGCTGCATAGTCATTGGAAGGCTATTCAAATGAAAACTAAATCAATATATCCCAAATAATATTTTTTCACAAGAAAATTGAATAAATTTTGTATAATATTTTTATGTTTTTAACATTTTTATAGATGAATGATTTATATAAATAACATTGAGGAATTCAGCAAATTATAAAGTACAATAAATTAACTACTAAATAGTGATTTTAAGTTAGTAAGCCAACATTCAACTCAATTACTGATCATATAAAAAAGCTGGTGATTAAAGATAGATGAAGCTTCTTGACAGTTCATATGATAGTAAAAAGTTCATATAAATAGTGACAATTGATTTAATTTTTCAGATCTCTAATATGTAATTATAAATTCTTAGGATTGTGTGATTTTTAGCATGTTTCAAGACTGCTAGTAATGACATGGAGTCAATATGTTTCTAAAAATTCAGATGGATTTAGAAATAAAGACATGCTAGTAATTTTATTTAAAATCAATTGTTAAATTGTTTCTTATCGGAAGGAAACATTCTGGAGAAGTTGAGATAAGAGTTGTCTAAAATTTTGGATTAAGAAATGATGAAAGCAAAATTAAGTAAAATCACATATTTGTAATTTAAGAATGACAACTTAAATTTTTGAGTTCTTAACAAGTGATTTTTCTGTTGATTTTATAAAAAAAAAATAAATAAATAATTCAAAAGTAAACTAAACTTAAAATGTTTAGTTTACTTTTGAATGTGTTTGAATTTATGTTTTTAATAAATATATTGAAGAATATTGAATTATATTATTTCTTGAAAAGAATTTAACTCTTTTTTAATGAGATAAAATATAATTTTTATGTTTTTAAAAGAAATATATTGAAGAATATTGAATTATATTATTTCTTGAAAAGAATTTAACTCTTTTTTAATGAGATAAAATATAATTACCTTATTTATGAATATCAGTCTACCAGATATTGTTATATTTCTGTATTTTTATTAATATTTTTAATGTTCAGTTTATACATTTGACATAAATAAAAATATATAAAAAGAATATTGTCTAGAAAAAAACAAAATTTTATTGAAATATTAATTTTGTAATTATTTTAAGACAAATTTTACATAACAGTTTACTTTCTGTTTAATTGAACATTATCGATATACTACATTTATATATGAGGTCATGCACAAAATGTCATACATTGAAAATTGCTTATAAAATTTTTAATATACAAAATATTCCATAAAAATTGATATTAAAATACTTATTAGTATATAGAGGGAGAGCCAGGATGCAGAATGTGTTCAGTATGCCTACCTTGTTGGTGTATAACCTGTTACAGATGAGCCTTTATATTTGTGACAACCTTAAAACACAGTTCTTCTGATCACTCCCTGGGAAAAAGTCAGAATTCAGTTGCAATACATTTTATGATTTCTTGAGGTAGATTTTCTCCTTTAGCTATCCCTACAAGAAGTTGCAAGAATTAATATCAGGGCTATATGGCAACCACATTAAACTGCCATGAAAATGTTATGAATATCGATGAGAAATCACATGGAGCTCAAAAATGTTCATGCAAGAAATCCAGAACATTTGCTGTATAACGATGAGCTCTGTCTTGTATGAACCATTGTGTTTCCATTGGCATCTTGTTACTAAGAGTTATGGAAGAAAACTGTTTTACATAATGTCCATTTACCACACACTGTTAATTGTGTCATTGAAAAAGAATAGTCAATGATTCCATGGCAGGAAATTGCAGACCCCCTCCACACACACACACACACACACACACACACACACACACTTTTTTACTATAATTGTCAAATGTATGTGCAATATTAATAGCTTCTCTTCCTCATGTTGTGATATTCTGCTGATTCACGGAACCATTCAGGTAAAAGAAATCACAACAAGCACTTGAAGCAGGATAAAAAAACTAATTTATTATTAGATATATATAATATGCACTACATATACTAATAATACAATCTCTTTCCGGAAACAGTTTTTTATCCTGCTTCAAGTGCTTGTTGTGATTTCTTTTGTCAGTAGAAGCAGCGGAACTCAGTTGTTTATAGCCATTCAGGTAAACATACACCTTATCAGAGAATTGTGTTATGCAGCACAGTATCACCTTCTGCGATAGCCCAAGCAGCAAACTGTACTTACCATTCTTTATCGCAGCGGAACTCAGTTGTTTATAGCCATTCAGGTAAACATACACCTTATCAGAGAATTGTTTTATGCAGCACAGTATCACCTTCTGCAATAGCCCAAGCAGCAAACTGTACTTACCATTCTTTATAATTTGCCATTAGTGTCTGAAGCATTTAATTTTCATTTATTTATTTGTAATTAATAAATTATTTGCTTTAACATATGAAAAAATTTTGTTACTGAATGCTCTTGCTATTAATGTATTATTTAAAGTTTGTAAGATGTTCCATATTCTACTGACAATGGCTACAAAACTGAAAGTACTGTTGAAATAAAGTTATTATTATGAGTTAAACTACTACTTTATAGGCTTGTTTATTTGTTCTATGAAATTAGGCAAGTTCAAAATATTTTAAGAGCAGTCATAACATTGGATTATCATAAATTGAATGATTGTAAGTAGGGAAGCAGATATATCAGAATTCTCCTGAAAAAAATCTGGGATCCCCAAGTCCTGAGATCATAGTAAAGATCTAGAAGTCTTTTAGACTATTACTAAATGAAATATAAAATATATAGATAATGCTTTTAACAATGGTATATTTTTGGCTTTTCTTAAATAAAAATTCTTTCAAATGAATATATTTTTCATCTGAGAAAATAATTTCAAATACAAGAATTTCCCAACTTAGGTAGAATTTACATTTCTTGGAAAAAGTTAAATATACATAAAGTATGCACTATCCTACTTATCAGTGTATAAATAAATAAACAAATAAGCAAAAACACAGGAGAGGATTAAAATTTACTGTATAATGTTTTTGAAAAAGACTAATATTGAAGAGGACCTAAAAAAAAGATCGAAAATGTTATATAGTACTAACGCAGGAGAGAAGTTAATCCTCTCCTGTGTTAATACTTGTTTATTTATTTATTTCTGGAAAAATTATGTAAGTCAGATTTACATAAATTATTATATAATTATTGTAATAAAATTAGAAACAAATATTATATTCTATGTGCATCACTTATACTCAAGGCAGGAAATATGTAATAACTATTTTAATACAATGTGTTTTTATAATATAGTAAAAATGAACAATAGTTCACTTCCAATAGTAATATTATTGATGATGTTCATATTTATTGATTTGTATGACATTAACTTATAAAATTATATATTATATTGCATATTAAATTATTACGATGGCATTCAAAATAATTTTTAAATCAAAATTTTCTAAATAAAGTCATATTTATGAAAGCTAAGGATTATTTGCATGTATTTTTTAAATTTTTGAATGGCTGATATTTTGTCTAGAACAATATGAATATTTCAGAATTTTAGTTACAGTATATAAGTTGGATCAAATGAAAATAATCATTTAACTTTGAATACTATGCAATGCTTTTATTGAAATATTTTTCAAACAGCTTAGTAGGCAGTAAAATATATGACATAATATAATTATATAAGACTATACTTCTGTATAGCCTAATGTTATTACATAAAGCTATTATAAAATATATCCAAAATTATTTCATATTTTAATACAATGTGTTTTTATAGTTCATTTTTACTATAGTTAAGTCTGTTTACATGATATCAGTGTCATTTCAAATGACCATTATATTTTAATAATATATAGGATCTTGAAAATTAAATATGTAAATATTTTGAATAATAAAGAATGCTCAGAAGTTTGAATACTCTAGGATGATTATTTTTTGAGATATCTTGAGATTCGATTAATGAACAAATGAACAAAAGTAAATAATATAAATGGAATACATTCTTTATTGAAAATTTTTAATTTATTTTAAGTAATAATTAATAATAAATATAATCTATTATGGTGAAAAATGAAATAGTCTTCCCTCTCTAATATATTTTTAGAATTGTCTTTATAATACATTCTTTATATAAGATTGTGACTATAGGTATTCCTTGGTTTATGCAAAAAATTGTGACCAAAGTTTTAATTGCATAATTCAGAAAAATAATTTTTTAATAAAAAGTTTGAATTAAAAATTATTAGGGATAGGTGGATTATGATGAAATACATTTACACAAATACAATATTATGGCATTTTATTGTTTCCTGACTGAAAAGGAAACAATGTTACATTGAATGTTATCAGTAATACAATACTTATGATCAACAATATATCAATATACAAAACACAAATCAAGTAATATGAATTTTGAAATGTTATAAGTCAAAATGTTTGCACTTGTAACTTACAAATACAGTAGACGTTTATGGTCTATATATAAAAAAAAGGGAAAATATTTTGCCTAAAGTCAAATTTACTGAAATTGGATATACATAGACTAGGAATACCTATACAGGTAGTCCTTTATTTACGATGGAGTTTTGACTTACATTGAAATTATCAAAACATAAGTGACCCACAACTGATAATTTTAGTAGTAGTAATAGACAATGGAATACTGAATCCTTCAAGATGATAAAATAATCTGGATTTGATTGCAGATTCATTAAGATGATAAGATAATCCAGAATTGAATTCGGATCTCCAAGATGATAAGTGACTGCTTTATTAGGCAGCCAAATAAAGCAAAAAAAGTATTCTAGCTAAATATACTATTTTCATAGCATATTGGCTAGAATACTTTCATAGCATATTGTAAGGGCAATTGTAAAAATTGGACTCTCAAAGTCGAATGATTGTAAGTAAAGGACTGCCAGTATATATAGCTAAAAACTTGTTAGATTAGCATAACAGAAAATTAAAATACAATATTAATAATTATTAATTTCTTCATTTCAGTAATATGCATAATATTGTAATTTGTTTTCAATGGATAAAATACTGAATGTACTTAATACAAAATATCATGAATAATATATTGATATAATTTACTAATTATTTTATTTTAGCAAGCAAAAGCAGAACAAGAGGAAGAATATATAAGTAATACTTTATTGAAAAAAATTCAAGTTTTGAAAAAAGAAAAAGAAACACTTGCTTTGAATTATGAACAAGAAGAAGAATGTTTAACAAATGATTTATCTAGAAAATTAAACCAGGTAATTAAATTGTTTTTGAACTTTAAACATAACTTTTAGTTTAATTATTTAAATTTTTTCATTTATACTTGGTCGTTGACTTACGGTCGACTTCCGTTCTGACTGACAGGTCATAAGTCGATCTGGTTGTATGTCAGCCATATATTTATTAACAATATTTTTTAACCTTTCTAATCGTTTTATTATCTTTATAATTTATTTTTATAATCTAAATTTACAATTATATTGTACATAATGTGAAAAATAATACTCTACATACTACATTGTAAACACAAAAATACAATCTAAAATTAATGTAAAATTAGTACAAATGGAATATACAAAATAAATTTTTAAACTTTGCTTGTGCTGGGTTGTGGATCGTCAGGGTCATATTCTTGTGTTGAGGTAGCAGATGTTTTCTTAATGAGGAACATGCTGAGCTTTGTTTGAACAGTTTGTTTCTTTTTTTCTTCATATATTTCACGATAACAACGCACAGCATCTTGAATGATACGTTCAATCTTTGTGAATCATTCGACATTAGGGTCCATTGCTTCGAAACTGCCGAGAGCTTTATTCAGTTGCGATAAAGAATTTGATAAACCCTTTACAGTGAATTTCTTTTGTGTCTCTTCTTCTTTCTCTTCTTCCTCTCTCACTTTTTCTTCTGCCACTCTCTGTGCTTCCAATTCAATCAACTCTTCATCCAAAAGTTCTTTTGTTTCACAATCTAGCAACTTCTTTATGTTCTCTATTTCACATTCTAATTTAAGATTTTTTTGCAATTTTAACTTTTTTTCTGTAATCACTTCCAATTCCTCTCCTTTTTCAAATCCTTCAAATGTATTCCCATAACATTTTAGACACTTTTTCCAAATTTCTGACATACATTTCTTTGTTAAACATTCCCATGCGGTCAAAATATTCTTGATACACTGAAGAATGTTGTACTGCTTCCAAAAGTCTTGCAAAGATAAAGCAGCATCAGAATCTATCACTTCAATGGCTTGTTCAAATATCGTTCTGAGGTAGTGAGCCTTGAATGCTGAAATAGCACTCTGATCCATGGATTGAATGATAGTGGTTGTGTTCGGTGGCATAAAAATCACTCTAACATCATGATGAAGGTTGTCTAGATGAGGGGGTGGCTAGGGGTATTGTCCATAATCAATAAAATCTTGAAAGGGATACTTCTCTTTGCACAATATTCATGATCCTGGGGAATGAAGCCATTCATGAACTGCTTCATTCCCCAGGCTCATGAATATTGTATTCAAACAGTGTTTGAGTCATCCAAGCTTTAGAGTTTAAAGGTAATAAAGAGACAGTGTGTGCTTGATGTGCTTAAATGCACAAGGGTTTTCTGAACAATAAATGAGAAAAGGGTTCAGCTTAAAACTCACGGCATTCCCACCAAGCAACAAAGTCAATCGATCCTTAAAAGCTTTGAATCCTGGCATCCTTTTTGTTTGGTGTATGTAGCTTTTTGCTTGTTATGTATGTTTAGGCATGTGTTTCCATTGCAAGTCAGTTTCATCTATGTTGAATATTTGTTCCAGTAGATAATCTTCTTCTTTGATTAAAGAATCAAAACTATCAACGAATTTTTGGGCTGCATTTTCATCTGCACTTCCTACTTCTCCTGTGATATATAGATTATGCAAAGCAAATCTTTTTTTAAAATTCTTAAACCACCTAGTACTAGCCTGAAAATCTTCTGCGTAATCGTATCTGGCACGGGATTTTAAACTCTGAAACAGACTTCTAGCCTTCGTTTGCACTGGTTTGATTTAATACAAAAAAATACACATGGGTGCATTTTTTTTGTATTAAATCATCCAACCACATAAACAACAATTTCTCCATTTCATGGATAGGTCCCTGTCATTGTTTGGCTAAAATTGCAGACTTCATAGATGCAGAACCTTTTACAGCTTCCCAAATTCTTTCTTTGTCCTTAAGTATCGTTGATACCGTGGAATGTGATAACTTCAAGTCACGTGCTATTGTATTCCACCTTCATATTCTGGATAACTTTCATTTTACACTCTAAATCAATAGCTTTCCTTTATTTCTTAGCTGGTATATCTGTAGATGAAGGTATTTTCTTTTTACTAGACATTTTATGGGTAGTAAAGTATTTCAGTAGAATTTTAATTAATAAACCACATGCAACAAATGCTTGAAAGCAACTGAATGTATGTGAGAGAGAGAGAGAGAGAGAGAGTGGGCACTGCCAGCATGTTTGGGAGGCCTGTGTTGCCAGATGCTCCCATAGTTATCATACACACATTGGTCTGATTTATTATTAATTTGTTTATAATTTATAATTTATTTTTTTAGTGGTCATAAGTGGAGACAGTCGTTAGTCGCATAGGTCATATGTCGACGACTAAGTGTATATTGTCAAAAAAAGTATTTGATTGTCAAAAATACTAATTTTAATTTTACATTCTATTATTTTTATTATAAGTATCAAATTTTTTTATATTTTTACATTAATGATAAAGTAGTATTTTAAGCAAAGTTCCAGATTCTATCAAACTAATTGCTGTCCTAATGAGGATCCCAGGATTTGTTGATTGCTAGCTGAAGTTTTAATTAAGGAACAAACAAGAAATTTAATGTTTGCAATTAAGAATTTAGATAAAATATTGTATTAAATAAGCAAACAATAACTTAAAATGAGAGAACTCTTTAAGGTAGAATTCTATAAATGCTTTAATTCAAGACAAAAGTTCACTACAAAAAGATTTTTAGTCTATTCGACATATCAACTGTTTATATGTAAATATATATACAAAAGCTACTTATACGAAAAAAAATCTAATCACAAAGAATTCCAATTGTTCTAAAGTTCTACAATTCAAAAGTATTATTCCTAATAAGATATCATTGTATTGTTCAGCTTTTTTCATAATAATCAGATGCATAAAATTGATATAAATCTCCAAGTATTTGCATATAATATATGAATAGCTATTCACTCCGCTAAAACTATAATAATAACATACTATAATAACAATCATTGCATATAGCATGAAAACATATAATTTATGGTGAGTGATTTCAGCATGGTGCATCCTATGCTGTCCATTCTACATCACTTCCATGCATTGTTGATCAACACTGGATCTAGTTGATTCACTATTTTGTACCTGCACTTTTTCATATCATATATCATGGTTACTACTGCTATTCTACCCTCCTCTATTTTTGCAATGTCTTTATAATGTGCCTCATTCCATAGTATTTTCACATCTTGGTTAACTGTTTTCTGTGAGAGCTTTAGGATTAAGCTTCTTCTCTCTAATATATTTTTTACATATAGATTCTGTATATAAATAACTAATGAGAGTTGAATAGACCATCACATCTTGGTTAACTGTTTTCTGTGAGAGCTTTAGGATTAAGCTTCTTCTCTCTAATATCCTTTTTACATATAGATTCTGTATATAAATAATTAATGAGAGTTGAATAGACCCAAAGCATTTCTATAGTTTAACTTTTGTCTTAAAGTGTTTATAGAATCCTAATTTAGAGCTCTCTCATTTTAAGTTAATTAAAACAAGATAATGTTATTTGTCAGTTTGATTTTTATTAAACAAGCAGTAATTAGGTTACTTATTGTATAAAGGAATAACAAACTTAAAATTTGATGATGATAAAGTTTATTGATAGACACTAAAATTTACAAATAAACTCAACTTGAAATTTATTAATCAAGAATGAATTCAGTAAGTGATTAAAAGCAAAATAAAATTAATAAGTTAATTCAACAATAATTCGTGTAATCAATTCAAAATAAAATTATTTCCACGAATAATGATTTCGAAGAAATAATATCAGATACTAAAATATAACAAATTTAAACACTTTGATAAAAGTATAGTCAACTAGTTGATATATAAGGATTTCTCTTATTTATTAAATTTAGATTATTTATAATTCATATTATGACATCAGCATTCTCTTCATATAAGTGATTCACAAGATGATTCATGTGTATCTGACAGATTTTTATTTTTGCTTACAGATTACTGTAAATAGTCATGTTATTATTACAATTATTATAATTACTCTATTAATAATCTATTGAAAGACACAATTCTAAAGAATTCTTTCTTTTTAATGAATTATTAACAGAGTAATTTTTTTAATGCCATAAATGTTAGATAAAAAAATAGAAAAATTTTTGCATATCAGATAAAAATTTTTTGCATTTATTTGTATTTGTTTATTGAGAGTTAAATGTGCCATCACTGACACCTCCTAAAACTACCGACACCCCAGCCCTGTTTATTACTAGAGCATTCTGCTATCATAAAGTTTAAAATACTTGAACAGTTTGAACAGAAATCAAAGCTTTAAAAATCCAAATGTTTAATAAGATAAAGTGCAATTAATAAAAGCAGAGTACTATACTTTCATTATATATTCATTATCAAGCTAGAAATAACATAGAACATATAATATTTAAACAATTTATTAATTTTATAATTTATCTTTTTATATATTTATATAAATTTGCAATAGGACTTTAATATAGTATAACATTTATCTATGAAATTGTGTTTTATACATCATAATGAAAATATTAAAATCACACAGAATAAAATGTATTACTACTGTTCTGTAATGATATACATGTATGCTTGAGTTACAAATTCAATTTGTAAATAAGTTTCATAAGTTAGAAACCATTATTGCCTGGTATCAAGAAGTACTGAAACCATCCCTATTTTTTAATATATTTCATAACTAGACCACTTAAGAGATTCAAATAATAAGTTCCAATTATAAAATGAAGATTTTTGATACAATCTCTACCATTTTGAAATTCTGTTATAATATATTGTATAATTTTATATTATATATATATAACCAGGGCTGGGGTGTCGGCAGGAAAATGTGCCATCACCGACACCTACATTTTTTTTTTCCCGACACCGACACTGACTCCTCTGATAGTAAACATCACAAATGATTTTTTAGAACACATTTTTATTCAATATTTTATTATTGAAAAAATTACTTATTCATCAAAAAAGAAAATAATTATTTAATACATTTTTAAAATTTAAAACTAATAAATTATGAGTAATTAGAAAGTTATTGCCATCACCGACACCCCAGCCCTGTTTATTACTAGAGCATTCTGCTATCATAAAGTTTAAAATACTTGGACAGTTTTTGAAATTTTCTGAAATTTGAAAATAAATGGCATGTTTATATGTATGAAAATTTGTATTTAAAATGTTCATAACTCGAGGAATATCTATACTTTGTTTGAATCATTCATGCTTATGAATGAAAATAACATACTTCTTAAAGATAATCTACAAATGGGCCTAATGGGAATTGGGAAAATTAGATGCTTTGATTATAATACAAATACCTCTTTTAAAAATTTTAATAATTAATGACATAAAAGAAGATAAAAGTGTGGAAGAAAAGGAATAATAATTTATTAAATCAATATGTTTAATTTTTAATTTTAATACTCACCATTCTATTTTTAGATTGTTACTAATGTCTTTTATTTTTGATCTTGTTTTACATTAAGAATTTTAAATATATATCACAAAATGTATATTTCATCACAATTTCTTTAATTTATACACACTACAGATATGTAGAAGCACATGTAATATGAAATACTTCAAAGTATTATTTCTTCGTTATATATATGGAAAAATTCTTGGGATTAAATGTCTTAATTTTGATAGATATTTTAATCTGAAGTTATTGTATTAATATTTTATTATCTAGAAATAACATTACATAAATGCGAATATTGATTTACAGTTTTTATTATGTAATTTTAGTAATTATTTTTTTTTTTTGTAGCTAAGACAGGAAAAAGTGCAATTGGAACAGACATTAGAACAGGAACAGGAAGCATTAGTAAATAAATTAATGAGGAAAATAGAAAAATTAGAAGCTGAAACATCAGCTAAGCAATCAAATTTGGAACAGTTAAGACGAGAAAAAGTTGAACTTGAAAATACTTTAGAACAAGAACAAGAAGCTTTAGTGAATAGATTGTGGAAACGTATGGATAAATTGGAGGCTGAGAAAAGGTTAGTATATTAGTAATAATAATAAATTTAAAGGAATTAAACTTTATAATTATATTACATTTTCTATAAATGCACAGAAATCAAAGCTTTAAAAATCCAAATGTTTAATAAGATAAAGTGCAGTTAATAAAAGCAGAATACTATACTTTCATTATATATTCATTATCAAGCTAGAAATAACATAGAGCATATAATATTTAAAAAATTTTAAATAAAATTAAAAGTTATATATAGGCAGAAAATAGAACACTATTAAAAATGAAATCAAATATAAAAATATACAATAATTTATGAAATTAAATTTTTGTATTTTACTTCTCCCTTTTGATAATGACAATGGCCCTGGTTAATTGTTGTCATTAATTTTGATTGTCTGTTGCCTGTAGAGACTTAAAGTTTGTTCTCTATTATATATATGTCAAAATAAAATTTTTTTATATACCACTTGTACTTTAATTTTCATTAATCAACCAATGGCTTAAAGACATTGACAGTAAATCACAGCAAAAAGTTTAAGCTTTTTAAAGCTTAAAGAAGGTCTTATAAACATTTTTCTATAGAATAAATTCATTCTTGTGATAAGTTGGCCATTAATTATATTTTATACATATGGTCTGCTATGGAAATAAATCTCATTATTCTACATCCTTTATGGCTAGTACAAGTTTCAAAAACTTTAGTATTCTTCCCTTGAAATTGATATTACACTTGTAAAACTTCTTAGCTAAAGCAATGTCAAACTGCCATTTATTTGTTAAATGTTTCTTTGAATTTTGATATTATGAACTAATTTATTTATGAATCATTTCTATTAATTTACTATCACAAATTTTGTTTTTTTCTGAATGACAAATACTTGTATAAATATAATATGCCATACTACAGTTTCTTTTAACATTATTATTATTTAATAACAGATAACAGAAATAGAATCAGCTTTCATAGTAGTAGTAATATTTTTTTTATAAAAATTTTAAAATGTTTTTTTACATATACTTCAAAAATTTTTTAAACAGGATGTTGCAGGAGAAACTTGATCAGCCAGTCTCAGCTCCACCTTCACCTAGAGATATTAGTAATGGTGATACAGCTGCTAATTTAACACTTCATGTTCAACATTTACGAAATGAAGTTGCCAAATTGAAAACTCAGTTATTGAATGTTCAGCAAGAACGTAGGTTTCCAATAAAAATCCAAATTGAAAAATTTTAAATACTGGTGCTCCTCAAGTTACAAACATTTGAATTATGAACATTCATATTTTAATAAATTCAAAAGCTCTTCAAGAATTTTAAATATCATAATAGCAGATTGTTCTAATAACAAATATAATGTAAAATTGCATAATTAATTAACATATTACAACTGTACTTCAAGATGGCAAAAGTTAATCAAAAAAACTCTTGGTTTATAATTGGGACTTTCCTTCAATTCTCCAAAATGAGAAATTTTTAATTGGTCCAATTCTGAAATATATTACAAAATACAATATATGCACTGGTTTTTTTGTTTTTATTTTATTTCTTATTTAAAGAGATAGTGTGCATACTCAATGATTTTACTCTTTGAAGAATGAAAGAAGTGAAAAGAATATAAAAAAGCATAAAGAAAGAGGGAAAATGATCATGCAGTGTAGCAGGTCATTAGTGGAAAAGAGAGAGCATCTTTTTTTTCCATCTCTTACAATATGTGGGTGAAGTGATAGATGAATTCTGCCTACATCCTTGGGAACTGGTTTCATACTGTGTACTACATAACAATTGTTTCCAAGTTATGAATTTTTTGAGTTACAAACAAAACTAATACATAAATTATGTTCATAACTAGAGGAGTGCTTGTATTTTGCAAATTATTTTCTTTTCAAATATTTCATAGGCAATTTGTGATTCTTATAATTTTACTATTCTAATTATGAAATAACATAATTGCATATAAAGTCTTAATTGATGAATTAGTAATTAATTTGCTATAAAATTTTTGCATGATTGTTTTTAAATATTAATTGATACATGATATAAAAGTGCTTTGATATTCCTTTTTATAATTTTTACTTTTAAATCATGTGCAATAAATATTTAATTTATCCAAATTTTGATAATTAAGTTACTCTTAATCTAATTGATATTATTAATAATTTAAATGATTCGATAAAGCTTAAATTGACTAATTTTACCTTTATATTATCATTCTTATGCTTAGGTAATTTATATTGTTTTCTATGCTGGTTGCTTGCAGTTTCAATGTTTTAATTAATTATGTAGGTATTTCCATTTTTTCTCATTAAATAAATTTTTGTGATTGATAACTTATCATAATAAACGTATGTTTATATGAACTTTTTTCATTATTTTGATGTAAGAAATTCCTGGTTTGATTTTGTCTCAACCAGGAATTTATAGGATACCCTGTATAATGTATATGTGACATTCAAAACATTGTACATATAAAAAAGTAAGCTTCATCCACTATCATATAACTATACTGAAGTAAATAAAAGTTATCTAATAGTAAATAAAAATTATCTAAAAAATTTTAAATGAAATTTATTGAAATTTCATAGCTCAAACAATATTATTTTATTCAAACTTGCACACACAATAATTTCTAAATTTAAATAGAAAATTAAATTTGAAAATGGCCAAAATGATCAAAATATTGATATAGGAAAACCAAGACAAATAATCTTAAGGAATATGATCACCTCAAACTAATATAACCTACAGTTGGGACCATTGTGAGAAGATGCATATTCTCATACTGTACATAAGTTCCAAAAATCAAAAACAACCAGATCTGAGTAGCACAGTTTTTATAGCAACTTGAGATAAGTAAATTGCTAATAATTTACAACATTTTAAACATTGCTTTAAATATTTTTTTATAATGTTTTCAAATTTCATATTTAAAAAAAATGGTAAATGATTTGTAATTTTTGCCCTTCATTGTATAAATAAAATTATGTTAAAAATAAATATCAAACATACTGGATAATAATATTTACTTGTATTTCATCAGAAAAGTAAATAAAATCTAATTACTATAGTGCAAATAGAAATAAAAAGCACTTAATGCAGCTGAGATAAATATAGATAAACTTTAATAACCTATAATATTACTAACGTTTTCGGCATTACCCCATCATCAGGTACAAAAAAAACTTAAAAGTTTGAATACGATTCGAACGACAGAATTCGACCTTCTGTCATTCAAATCTTATTCGAACGACAGAATTCGACCTTCTGTCATTCGAATCTTATTCGAACTTTTAAGTTTTTTTTTTTGTACCTGATTATGGCGTAACACCGAAAAAAATAGTAATATTATAGGTTATTAAAGTTTATCTATATTTATCTCAGCTGCATTAAGTGCTTTTTATTTCTATTTGCTAAATATCAGAGTTTAAGCAGTTTCTAAAAGTTTATATTTACTATAGTGCAATCTTCTGTTTATTTTAACAAGATATCAAGCTACAGCGGAAGTGAATTTAATGTTTAAGCAGACATACGAAGTTGCTATGGGTCATAAATGCAAATGGCTTTATTAATTCTTATTTGCCATACATCCTAATCCTCTACTTCATATTTTCCTCATAATAATTTTTCTTCTTTCAATGATTTTATAAAAATTCTTAAATGTCTATATATAAGATTAAATTTTCAAAAATTATTGTGACAAGCTCATAATGAAAAAGGAGATATTTATGTGTATCTAGATTAAGAAACAACTGTATAGTATACAGGGTGCGTCAGCTAAATCAGGACAAAATAAACAATTTAACTAAACAAAATTTTATTTAACAAAAAGAATAAAATTATCAAAATTATCATTTGCACATTAATTTGGGATTCCTTTAGATTAAAATTACTTGATGTAATTCCCTTCCGCCTCAATTACTGCCTCGATCCTTGACCGGAAATGATGACATGCCCTGCGCAACGCCTGCTTGTCCAAGTTCGAAAACGCTGCCTCAACAGTGGCCTGGAGAGATGCCACATTAGGATGTCTCGATCTATTAGAGACCCTTTCAACAATGCTTCATATGTAATAGTCCAAAGGATTCAAATCTGGACTGTTAGGAGGCCAGAATTCTTTAGGAAGCAAGTTGCAGCGAGCAACTCTCTTTGTTTTAGCAGCATCAGACAACATCTGTCGTACTTTTATGACGTAGGACTTGTACTGTAGGTCCTCTTTCGCAATTCGACGCATTGTGGTCTCACTCACACCCAATGTTTTTGCTAACTGCCTGAGAGATTGCCCTGGGTCCTCTGAGATGAGCTCTTGAGCTCATCGGACAACTTCCGGTGTCCTTGACGATCTCCCCCTGGAATGGCTCTTCCTTGCCG
>AYEL01059039.1:0-27334 GCA_000484575.1 Olivierus martensii | reverse complement strand
CCGCGAGGTCTGTGTACCCACACACTTCCAACTGCGTTGCTGCAGAAGGCTTTCGTCACTGAAAACAACTTCACTCCAGTTCTCACTGTCCCAATTCTGGTACTGGTAAGCAAATCCAACACGATCTATCATATTCCGTGGTGTTAGAATTTGTTTTTTGGCAGCTCTTCTTCCAGGCAGATTAAATTGCCGTAATCTATAATATAGAGTTAACACATTAGCAGCTGCCATAGAATAAAGTTAACAATAAATATCTTTACAACTTATTAAATGTCGGATTAATTAATTTGCGTAAAGAGATTGCCTAAAATGAGATTAAAAAATTAAAAAAACGCTATATATGAATATATAGGCCTATATGAGATTCCCTAGCCATAACAGATGCTGATCACGAACAGGGTTAAGGAACGGATTATGTTCGTGAACCGAGGTATCACTGTATATATATTGTATGAATATGCAAAATTACAATTTTAATTTAATAATTATGTATTGGATGATGATGATTATATATGATTTGCAAAACACCTTAGTTATTAGACCTACTACAATATACATTTAAAATTTCATATTAGTAATTAATAAATATTTAATAAATTTAATTAAACCAATTTATATTTATTTGCATATTAATTAGTAAATCATAATACACTGTTACTTTAATTTATAAACCTAATGCATTCCTCAAAAATGTTCATAAATTGAATTCTCATAAATTGGAGACAAAATTACCATTAGTTGTTTTGTCATGATGTTGTAAAATAGAGAAGTTATTTTAATCCATCTTCCACAGTGCCATAGTTATTTCCCTTTTTGGTTCTTAAAGATGATCCCAAGATGGTTACAATTGTAAATTTATCAGTGAACAAAGTCTGGTTCTATTGAATATATTAGTTTTATATGACATCTGCAAGCTGCATGATATTACAAACTAACATCTGATACACATGAAAAAAAGATCTATCCAAAATCCTATATTATGATAAAATTTGCAATAGTTGCACACTTTGGTTAGCAAGTAACACAAAAACTAGGAAAAAATAAAGAAAATTTCCCTAAAAAAGTCACTTCTTGCTGTTTCTCAGAAATTTTATAAAATATTCTTTACAAGAAAATAATTTACTGTGAATATTTAATGTCAGTGATATAATATGCTATTGAATGTTTCATCATTATAAAATAAAGAAAGCATGCATATTCAATGGAAAAATGTCAATAGCATTTGAATGTTTCATCATTATAAAATAAAGAAAGCATGCATATTCAATGCAAAAATGTCAATTTATAACATACATCAAAAACTTGGCATCTGAATTTAAGAAATGCTTGTTTACAAGCATGTAGATATTCAGATTTAGATTAAATTATTTAAAGAAAATTATATTTTATATTTAAATTTGACGAAATATATCAGATGGTTTTATATTTAGAAAAAATAAGCAGCAAATTATAAATAAATACTTTAAAATTTCAAACATGCTTATGTAGTGTGTCTGATGATGGCAGTTTTATGCATTCTCTACATTAGCAATACATACTTTATTTGATTTTCAAATTTTTGTTCATTAAATATTACTTATAAATATAGGATAGAGACTCCTAAATTGAAATTTCAGTTCAACTTAAATTTGCTTTGATAATCTACTAGGGCCGTGGTGGCGAATCTACAGCACGTGTGCCAAGAATGGCATGCAGAACAATTTTGCTGGCATGTGGCACATATTTATATATATACATATATAGGACGTCAAGCTAAAATTTTATATTATTTAAATTTTCGCGGGACAGAAAATTCGCATCGTGATCATATAATTCTTGAGTCACTTCTATTCTACTCGCAGTTGTGCATATGCCGTTGTGATGTTAGATCGACTTAATCATTTCTGCCTCCATATATAACTTGACTGAAAATCTGTAAATAGGACGTCAAGCTAAAATTTTATATTTTTTAAATTTTCGCGGGACAGAAAATTCGCATCGTGATCATATAATTCTTGAGTCACTTCTATTCTACTCGCAGTTGTGCATATGCCGTTGTGATGTTAGATCGACTTAATCATTTCTGCCTCCATATATAACTTGACTGAAAATCTGTTGCATTTCATGTTTGTCCAACTTTAACCAGTCAAATGTTAAATTCAGGCTATCTGCACCCATTATATCAGGATATATGATAAATTTATGTAGTTTCTACAAATTGTCTAAACTGAGTGAATCTTGATAAAAACTCACTGATTATAGAGTTAATAACTTCTGAAAATTCTGTAGTTGCTTTAGTTCCATCCAGTTTTTCATGAAAGTTCAAATCTGTGAAGAATTTTTTTCAAATTTGGAAAATATTTAAGCTTTTGGAAATGCCTGAATTAGATCAAACATGGTAATGATAGTCTTATTGACACCTTAACATTTAATTCATTCAAATTTAGGCATAAGTCTGCCGAAAGCATTAATTTTGAGGTCCATTCAATGTATATATATATTTCTATAACAAACTATCTGGCACGTTAGTATATTAAGAAATATAACTTTTTAAATTTTTGGCACGCCAGCAGAAAAACGTTCGCCACCCCTGTACTAGGACATTGGTTCCCAAATGGTTTTAGCATGTCTCACTGGTGTAATGCAAGATAATGGCAGGTGTGGCAGGAAGGTTCAAAGACAATCAAGGATTTGGAGATATTTTAAAAAAATTCATATTCTAAAAATAAAGATTATTTTCTTATTTATTTTGATATATGTGATATAATATGATAAATATATGTATAAGAAACCTGTAGTTTTTTCTAGACATTTTCAGATTTATAATTGATATTTCTTATCAATAAAAAATTTAATATGATACTAGCAAATTTTTATTCTGAAAATGTGGCACAAACAAATTTTTATTCTGAAAGTACAACCCAGAAGAAAAAGTTTGGAAACTGCTTGTACTATGGTCTTGTAAACTGAGATATATCTGCATATTATTAAAAATATAAATATAATTACCATATTTATCAGCTTTTATTATGTATCTTTTCCTTACAAATACGTTTTAAAATTATCTTACATCTTATAAGCTGAAAGTGATGATAAAACATAATATGTGAAAACCAAGAACTTGGCAAACAACAAAATGTTAACAGATAGCAGCACTGGATCTAGGGTGAGGCAAGCAAGGCAGTCATCTAATATGAAAATTATAAGAGGGCACAAAAATGCAGTTGCAATTTCACACACAGATAAGCTTAATTATATTTATCTTGAAAATATTTCATCTGGAAGAAAGTTTTTCTTTTTTTTTTCCACTGATATTCAGGACTCAAATCCAGTCCAAAAATCAATTTTGTTGCCTATATAAAGAGAGCCTAATGTTATGGCAATTACAAACTTGATTTGGATTCTGAAAGTGGTTTCAAGATGCTATACTCTCATGATGAGGAGCTCAAATTCAATGATCTTATTGAAATAAAGTGTACTTGAAGGATCAGGTTTTATCTAACCCTATAGATTGGATTGTAATGAAAAAGTTTGGACTCATTGAAACAATACCAGATTCTTTAGAACATTGACTTGAATGAGAAACAAGCAACAACAATAAAGCAAGGAATATAATGAATGCTTGTATCCTTTTAAGAGATTCTGAAATCAAAGAGGTGTATTTATGCCACAAAGTTCAGTACTTGATTTTTTTAAGCAATGATCAAAGACATGTTTATTGCAATTTCTATTATTGGATATTAGTGATTATCCAGATGCCCTGTGATAGTTAGTGTCCTTTTCTCCTTAAATTGTAATCTGATTTATCAGGTTTTATATTTTTTGTAATTTTTCATAAATAAGAATAAGAATACTGATTTTCTTCTTCAAAATTTTTGAGCTGGAACTTATTATATCATTTTAACATAGTGTTTATGGGAAAATCAATTTTAATTTATATCATCTTGAATAATGTAGCTGGTCTCAGTTCCACGTACAACATAACTTTGAGGATTCCTTCATTTTAAAAACATAATTTTTAGAAAAAAATTATAAAAACTCTGAAAGGCATTTCTAAATTGTAATTTGCTGACAAATACTTTGGTATGAGGTTAATTATGATTTTTGTAAAAACTAAGTTTATGTAAGTTCTTCCGGGACATTTTGTATAACTTCAAAATAGAATTGTGTTTTTATAATATTTTTAGATTGATTCTATTTTATACATTATCATAATTATAGAATTAGTACTTTTTAATAATTAAAAGTTTTGGAAATAAGTCAGATTAAATTTTAAATTTGTTTTTGTTAGATTCAGAAAAAATGGCACAGTTTGCATTAGAAGAGAAACAGATAAGAGAGGAGAACATTCGACTTCAACGTAAATTGCAAATGGAAATGGAACGTAGAGAAGCTCTTTGTCGTCATTTATCTGAGAGTGAATTCCCTAATTTATGTCAATCTGACAAATATAATTCATACTTATGTAGAAATTCCCTGATATACAAAAAAAAATATATTGATTGAAGCAATAAAATATGATGCAGAAATACAAACATTTTTCTATTAATTTCATCATCTCTGCATGTGCTTATTAAATTAGTTTAATTAATGAGCCTGGTCTGGTCCCAGACTCCTACTGAAAAACTGAAAGTGTAGGATTTGGAATTGAATTCAGATATATTTTTTTTTTTCATCATTTTATATTAAAAATTTCATGACTCCAGAAAAATTTCATAAAATTATAGCAATCCATAGCACATTGTACAAGTTTACATTAAATGCAATAAATATGGAAAAAGTAAATTTCAGAAAATTAAATCAACTCAGAAAACTCATGATTTTTGTTTATTTCTAATTATATGATAAAAATATAATTTATTTTGCCTATTATATATAATATTTTAATCATACACATTACAGAGAGTATAATATCTTTATAGCATTAACTATGAATAAATGAATATCATATAAGAATATATTAGCATGACAAAATATAAAATTGATAAAAAAGATGAATATTGATTATTAAAATTGATAAAAACTCTGCAGAAAATATCATTTATTGAATCTTTTCAAATAAACTCTCTATAGTTTATTATTATTTCACAAATTTATTGAAATATTTATTAGGAGATATTGTTAAATAAAAGGCATTATGTTTTTATTCCTTAAATCAATTTGTCACACAGTGAATGTGAAAATCTTGTTCTACACTAAAAGATAAGATACAGCAATTAACTCCTGTTTAATCTGTATTAACATTATTATATAAAAAATTATAATCTGATAACTTTGCAAAATCCCTAATTTATGTCAATCTGACAAATATAATTCATACTTATGTAGAAATTCCCTGATATAAAAAAAAAAAAAAAATATATTGATTGAAGCAATAAAATATGATGCAGAGATACAAACATTTTTCTATTAATTTCATCATTTATCATCTCTACATGTGCTTATTAAATTAGTTTTAATTAATGAGCCTGGTCTGGACCTAGACTCGTACTGAAAAACTGAAAGTGTAGGATTTGGAGTTGAATTCAGATTTTCCAAGATTTTAAGCAATTGCTTTACCATACAAATTATGTGCTTATTCTTTAATATAACTATTTTTTGTCTTTGTGATACACTAGTACTGTATAAGATATGCTCCAACATATACATGTTTTGATTTATGTAGAGTTTCACAAAAGGAACACTTATATAAGTCAAATTTTCTGTATAAATTAAGAAAATAATAATGAAAGTTACATTATCGTTTACATCAAATCAAAAATGAATTGACATTTTAAGTGACATTCTGATAGACACAAATTTTCCTAGATATTAAACAAAGTAAGAAATAAATAAAAGTGTTTACTGAAAGTAAATAATGAAACATAATCATTCATTTATTATATTTATACAAACTAGCCAAGATCAGAAAAATGCCTGCATTCTTTGGAAATTTCTTCACTTGAGTAGTGATGTAGTAATAACATTATATGCTGATATAAGTTTTCTGATACAATACATTGGCAACATTTTGACACCAGCCATTGTTACATATGGTAATATCCTGTCAATATGATGATATCATCATCATTGGGATTCTGTGGCCAATCTTAATGATGATCTTGCTTATCCGTTGACATCATCTTTGAAGCCACATATCTCATCCCAGAATTGTATCTTGAAAAGTAATAGTATATTTCAATATTAAATTTTCCCAGTTAATCCAAATTCAAACAAAACTTTGAAGGATTAAACAAATATTTTTATTGTGATTCCAAAATGCCCTAATTGTTGGGATAGTTTCAACCCAGGATACTCTATGTTACAATATCATAGAAAATCAGTATTTAAAGTTTAGTCCAATAGGTCAAATTGTTGGAATGCAAAGGAACAAACAATCAAATATCAGATTTTATATATATAGATTTATAATAATCATACATAAAATTTTTAAATCAATATTAAAATGCAAAAATATAATACATTGATATTTTATATAATATGCAAGATGGAAGAAGTCTGTACCCCTCCAAATAACTTAATGACTAACATAGATTTCAAAAATCTGTTAATGCCAACAAATAGGAAGTAATAGGGCTACCCTTTTTAAAATGAATGAATTTTTTGAAGTTAATATTTAACACATTAGAATCATAATTTTTATTTTCTAATTCATATGAGGATGAATGCTTAAATATGTTTTTCTCAGATTTTTAAAGTATTCTCCTCTTATATCAATTTTTTCACTTTATGGGTAAGATGATCTTATAAAATTGTGTTATAGTTTCTTTTTTGATGCTAAAAGAGCTCTTAATCATTTCTGATGTTTTTTGTTGTTTTTACTAATTTCTATTATATAACAGTAGTATATAATTTCTGTTATATATTATTAATTAATTTTAATATTTGGTTTAAATTCAAAAGAACTATCATTATCATTAAGTGTCAGTGATTTAAAAAATATTGACCATTCTGAAAAACTTGGCACCCTTTTTCTTCATGAACACTTTTATAAATTAAAAGCAGAAATATTTTTGGTCTTTTGACCCTCTTCATTGATATAAAATTATTTTTATATATAAAATTTCAATTCTTATACAGAATAATTCAGTATTACATACATTGGATTAATTTATTTTAAATGAATGTAATATAGATGTAATGTAATAATTTCTGTATGTATAATTGGAATATCTGTAAAGATAATCTAATTATATATAGTAGATAATCTTACAAAAATCTATTTTGAATTATAATTGAAAAATATAATTTTTGTAATATGATTTGATAAGTATAATTTAAATTTAACATGATTGGTTATAAATATATCATTATTACTATTGTTATTATGATAACGTAATAATTAAATTGTAATAATTATTTGTTTATTATTAGGCATTTTAATGAAATGACATCACATGGACAAAATGTTCGTCCCAGAACTGGTTCCAGTCCACTTCCACATAATGTATCACCTAATTCTTCTCGACCTTTGAGTCCAGGTATATATATATAAAGTGCAATTTATATTGCTTTTGAAAAAGAATAATTTTTAAAAAATTTGAAAAATGAAAAAAGCAGTATATAGCCCATTTTAAATGGAAATGCGTATTTAATGTTAGAATTCAGTCTAAGATTAAATAATTATTTTTATTTAAACTAATTTTCAGTGCATTTAAAACAATAAGAATTATAAAATTTTATTAGTTTTAAAGAGGATATTTTCTTCTAAATATACTATTTGTTTTATATATATACAGATTGAAGAAAAACTTTGTTTAAAATTTTGTGAACTGATAGGGGACCTTGAAACAAGTCGAAAATGTCTAATGAACATAGGGTCTAAATGGCACCATTTTCGAGTTATAATCCTTTAAATCTAGCCAATCACCATCGAGTACACAGAGCATCATGATGTGTCGTGTTGCCAAGACGCAGCGCATTACATCGTTCACCTTCTCACTAACACTTAGATGGCACCATTTTCGAGTTATAATCCTTTAAATCTAGCCAATCACCATCGAGTACACACAGCATCATGATGTGTCGCGTTGCCAAGACGCAGCGCATTACATCGTTCATCTTCTCACTAACACGATACTAAATAGGAGAGCAATGCAATGCAATGCATCTTGGCAACATGACGTGTCGTGATGCTTTGTGTACTCAATGGTGATTGGCTAGCTTTAAAGGGTTATAACTCAAAAACAGTGCCATTTAGACTATATGTTCATTAGACATTTTCAATTTGTTTTGAGGTCCCCTATCAGTTTGCAAAATTTTACGACGAAGTTTTTCTTCACCCTGTATATATATATAATTAATATATACTATAAATTCTTGTACTATATTATGTAAAATTTAATGTTAAGATACACATTTTATTAATATCAATAGAGTCAAATTAATATTTCTTACTAAATTTATCATGTTTAGATGCTTTATTGATATTAATACAGCTATTCCCTGACTTATATAAGAGTTACATTTTTCATAACTTTACAAAAGTTGGATCTTATTTAAGTCATAGTAAAATTTAATGTTAAGATACACATTTTATTAATATCAATAGAGTCAAATTAATATTTATTACTAAATTTATCATGTTTAGATGCTTTATTGATATTAATACATCTATTCCCTGACTTATATAAGAGTTACATTTTTCATAACTATACAAAAGTTGGATCTTATTTAAGTCAGAAAAATAATTTTTAGCAAAAATTCTGAATTAAAAACTCCCAAAGCTAAGTGACAACGATTTTTTAAGCTAAGTGAACGTTTTTTTTATAGGCGGACTCATTATTGCACCTGTACAAAAAAAAGTATTGCTGTATTGTTCCCTGACTGAAAATGTTGCAATGCCATTTGGAATGATGTAATAGTAAATATGGTACTTAAAATTAACAAACAACACACAAAACATAAATAAATCAAAACTTGAATATTGGAAAAGCTTATAGTATTAAGATTTCCCAATATTCAATCTTATAGTAATAAAGCATTTTTTTTTCAGGGGACATTACATTCACAGTATGGAAAATTAATTTTTTAAAGACAAATTCAAATATTTTCCTAAATTTTCATTCTTAAAAATATTTTTATAGAAAAATGATTTTATATATTATATTACTTTATTTAAACTTATGTAACATTTTTTTCCCATTACATTTTATAGGACTAACATTTAGTAGCAGTCGAGATAGTGGTTTTAGTCCTCTAAGTCCAATGGGAAAATGTCCTCACTGTAGTCAGTCATTCCATTCACCATTAATAAGTTCAATAAATACTTCTTGCTCAGTTCCACTTTCTGTGAGTTGTTTATTATTATATTATTATTATTTAATGAATTTTAAAATTTAAGTTTATTATTTTGAGGTAAATATTTAATGCTTATTGAAGATTTACAATATTATGAATTTATTAAAATCAGTTTATTAATGATA
The DNA here is from genome assembly GCA_000484575.1 of Olivierus martensii. Taxonomy (NCBI): domain Eukaryota; kingdom Metazoa; phylum Arthropoda; class Arachnida; order Scorpiones; family Buthidae; genus Olivierus; species Olivierus martensii. The sequence goes on along the minus strand of AYEL01059039.1, from coordinate 17,930 downwards.
GCAATATGTTATGATAATTTATACAATTGATTTTTTTTACTATGTATAAAGAACTAAGTATTGCATAAAGATGTTTTTAAAATGACAAAATTTTTTAAATTTATTCAAAGTTTAATTTTTATATTGTATAAAAATTCTATTTTAATATTGAATACTTTTATTTGTGAATACTTTATTCAGTTAAGCTTAATCAAACTTAATTATAATAAAAAAGTATAATTAAATTTGATTAAGCTTGATTATAGATATATTCATGATTGTTTACCTAATGTTTCTTTTTCATAAATGTTAGATTTCAGAAACAATAAAATCTATTGGTTCTGAATATTTTGTCTACAATGGGAATATTTGAAATTAATGAGCTTTTCTTATTTATTGTTATTTATCTACATATTCTACAGTTTTAATTATATCCATGTATCATGTGTATATATTAATATTATTTATTTAGTAGAAGTTAATCTTAGTTTGAGCTTATAAAGCATTTCTTTTTGTTATTTTTATAATTAATATAATTTAGATTCTGATTTATCAATTGAAAAAAATTATAAGGTATACTCAATACAAAAATATGTTTTCTATTAAAATTGAAATATGCTGAAATATCATCCAATTATATGAATGATGATAAAATTATATTAATAGTTAGTATTAATTATTATAAAACAACATAAAAAAATATTTTACAAAGAAAGTTTGTAATAGGCTGACTTCTGTTATAGAATTATTATACAGACTTTCGAAAGTTTTGTTTGTTGCTTGGTGTATCAAATTTCAATTTTGTGTCTTATATCTCCATGTTTTTAAAGAATTTTAGGCCTAGCTTGTCAATTTCCATCATTCACTACTTGTTCTAATTTAATGTCAATTTCAAATCATTGGTCAATTATTAAGTATCAATGTCCTTTTTTGGTCATTCCCATAGGACATCTACACTAGTGAAGGAATCAGCAGGACTTTAGAGAAAGAAATTGATAGGCCAGACAGATTCATATTCCACAAATAAATTTTTCAAAAGAGTAGAACTAGGATTCAATCATTGATTCTCTGATGGAAAGCTGAACTATTTCCTTATGTCTAATTTGATTCACTTTTAACACCTGTTGACTGATCCAATCATAATGTGCACAGTCAGTGACCCTGGAATCGCCCTGTCATTTACTAATGTCTAGTTGGAAAGTAGCATAAACACTGGAAAAAGGGGGAAAATACCTTCTGTAAAAGTCAATATCTGTCATTGTTTAACAATTTGATAAAGTATTCTTTGCAAGAAAAGAATAGCCATAATAATTCAATATTAACATTAATCAAAAACCTATTATATTAATATGGTATTGAATGCTTCATCATCAATAAAGCAAAGTATTCATAATATAAAAATATAAAGTCAAATTGTTATTTTTTAATGTTCAAAGAAAACTTGACATTATTATTTGTTTAATGGATAGCTGCATAGTAAAGCATTAGCTTGCCATTATGAGGATTCAGGATCAATTATAGGTTCTACACTTCCAGAATTTTTCAAAAGAGTTTTATGTCTGGCCCACTGAATCTCATTTATCAACTAATGATTAATCTTATCACAAGATCAGCTACATTAGCTGTGCAGAAACTATTCGGTTTTCAACTCAGAGAATCTGGGATTGAATTGTCATTCTTTGTTTTCTTCCACATTAACAACGTGTGCTTAATTCAACTTTTTAACATTATTTGCTATAAATTTCTTGTAAAAGTGGAAAAAAGGTTCATAAATCAAATTTTTTGTACAAATTGTATTTCTTAATAAAATCTTGATCTTGCAAACTGGAATTCATCTGTACATATTTGTTATGGTGACTTTTAGGCTATTTTTATGTATAAGTTGGAAATTCCAGACAGTTTATATTATCAGCCTTTCATTCTCTCTATTAGTTTGTTCATAAGACTATCTGCAATATAAATTAATTATAATTATTAAAAAGAAAATATATAAATATTATAAAACAAAATGCTGAATATTAGTAACTGGCTTCTTTTGGTGATTATTCAGAGAGAACTGCCGATATTTTTTATGATTATTGTTAAAGCATCTATGGCAAATATTTGACCATACTTTTTGATCAGTAGATGCTTTATTTATTTATTTTTTACAGTATTTTTGATATTAATGAAATAAAAATTACCCTTTATAATAATGTAAAATTTTTCTCTCAAAACTATTGTTTTAAATTTAATCTTTGATTTTAGTGAATTTCATTTTATCATTACAGTAGGTTCCCGACTTGTGTGGTTAGTTCATTCAAAATATTCCCCAAGTAAGACAAAAATTGCACAAGTCCAACAATATTTAAATTCAATATACACAGATGGGCACATTACCAAACGCAATGGCCAAATCAAATTTATGAGCATGCTTAATGCATAAATAAAAAAATTTAAGGCTGTAAGTGATATTTTTGCAAAAAAAGTAAATTGTTCAATGAATTTCTATCCATGTTTTATAAAAACTCAACAAAAACAAAAAAAAAAAAAGATTTATGCATCTATGTATCTCTAAAACTACATAAATAAAAATTATATACAGTAAGTCAGAGTTGAGAGATTTTCAAAAAAAAAAAAAAAAAAGATTTATGCATCTATGTATCTCTAAAACTACATAAATAAAAAACTATATACAGTAAGTCAGAGATCTGTGTAATGAAAATCAGATTTAATGACAAATGATAACAAATTCTCAACTTGAACTTAAAGGACTAATTTAAAAAAAAAGCATACTTAATTAAATTAGTTGTTATCAATAGATAGATTCAGAGATTAAATTCTCTTGATATTTAAACATGTAATTAAGAAATTAAATTACTTTTTTATTATATTGATACTATAATTGGATGAAAGTACTCAATGAATATACTGTATTAATAGAAAATATAATCAATCTAATTGCTATATCTTCATCATACTGTTGATATGTATTATAAAGTATGCCTTCATCAAGAAAAGAAATCAATCATTTGACTCTTGTATTATGTTTGTGACTGGTTTTTTTTTTCTTTGAAATTCCCAAGATGCATGTTTTTCATTTACTAAGAGAAATCTATATATCAGAATTGGCTAATCTGCTACTCATTGCAAGTAAATATATGATACATAAGATAAGTCATTGATCTACAGTAAAATCTCAAATCTAGCAATTTAGAATCCAGGGCATTTTATGAAAACTCCTCAATTTGAAATTTGAAACTTTTAGCAAGTAATTCAGAACTTCAGTTTATCTTGTTTTATTATTTTAGAATTTTTATTATTGATATAATTTCCATTAAATACTATATTGGCATTGAATATATATAGATAAATTTTTTAAAGGAAATATCAACATATTTTAAATATATTCAATATTATTTTAGAATGTTTCAGATATATCAAAATCTAGAAGTGGATCACAAGAAAAGTTTGTAAAACCTACTGCTCCTCCTCCTATGCACCCTTCTCTTAATAATTCATTACATCCTCCTAGTGGACCATCTTCAAGTTAACAAAAAAAAGAAGATAAAATTTTAAATACTATCAAAATATAAACAGTTAGTTGTATATGATTGCAAAAAAAAACAAAATATATCATTTTCATCCTGTTTTAGTTAATTTTGTACTAATTGTTATTAAATGTTCTTATAAAGACCACGATGTTTATAAGAATATTTTTCCTCCCGTTTTTTGAATTTATAAACAGATTTTCTAGTTAAATTTCCAATTCTTTATTTAATTCTGTTTAAGCAAGGAAGGATTGTTGGTATTAATTATTATAATGTTTTTTTTTTATATTATTGAGTTGCTGCTTAATTATATTGCGTATGTTATTAAAAATTAACTTATGCAGTGGAAAAGGTAATATTGTATTTGTTATTGTCTTCATATTTGTAAAATAAGAAACAGTGCAACAGATCTTTATTTTAATGATACAGTATGACTTAGATCACAATTGGAAATAGTCATTGCAAAAGGTGGTGTAAATTGAACTGCAAAGTGTATATTCAGATAAAGTAATAAAATATATACATATTTATTTTCTTAAAATTTTTTAATTTAACACTAATGATTTTGGAATAAAATAAAAAAAAAAAGAATCTTTGATACGTACTTGAAGTATTTCCTATTAAAGTAGTCTATGTATTTTTTACAATCTATAATAGAGAATAAAAAAGTTCTTAATAGTCTCTGCTTAGTATAACATCTCAAAAATATCATTACAAGCCTTATAAAAGTCGGCCAGATGACTGGATGGTAATGCTGTGGCTTATCACCTTGGAGGATCTGGGTTCTCACATTTCCAGTTTTTCAGGAGGGGTCTGGGCCCGGCCCATTGAGCTTTACCATCCTAGAGGATCCTACTCCTCCAATTTTTCAGGAGGGTTCCCGGCCCGGCCCGTTGAACCTCATCTTCAACCATCTGGTTGATCTCATCATGGGTGTTGGCCAGCCTGTGATGGGCTCTATAAGTGGCCGCCGGGGTGTTGGCCAGCCTGTGATGGGCTCTATAAGTGGCTGCCACCAAATACAGTATATCCCTTGTGCAATATGGCAGCTTAACTTACCAAACCTAACAAGCCTTATAAACAGATCAAAACATTTCTAATTATATGAAATTTAAAATAGATTTTCATTGTATATATTATTTTTTCAATTGATGAAGGCATAAGTGGCTATAAACATTTTTGATATGATTATTTAATGTATGGTTAAAAATTTTTTACCTGCTTTCAGGCTTGTAATGATATTTTTGAGATACCGTAATAGAGAATATCTCCAAAAACATTTAATAGTAAAATGTTTTAAAGATGTGTGAACGTGAATTTTCAAGTGAAATATGAGTCAAACTTTACAATAAACTTTGATTCAAAAATTCAATTCAAGGATTATCTTTAATGGTACTTTTAATGATGATAAAAAGTTGAATTTTCCTAAATAATTCCTTCACAATATCAGAGAAAGTCACCAGCATTTAAGTCTGTGTCTATATTTTTATATAAAATTTCATAAACTTGAATTAATAAATTCACCATTTTTCATGATTTTAAGTTATCATTAACAGTATATGCATTTTAATGGTAAGTGTTGAACATATAAATTCAATATTCATGATTTTGAAAAGTAGAATAAAATAACTCAAATATACTTAATTTATATTAAATATAATAAAAACAATAATTATATCATCATTTTTCCCCAGACTAAATTTATTAAGTCCAGAACAATGTAACATTGAGATGGCATAAATCAAGGATTCTTGTAATAATATATACCTCCATAATAATAAACTCCATTATAAGAACAACTCTCACTAGTTGTTCTTATAATGGAGTTTGCTATTATGTTCTCTAATCACAAAAAAAAATTTCTAACAGAAGTGAATTATAATGTACCAGGTTATAGAAAGTTCCAGATTCGTGGATTATACCACAACTTCAAATTTTTGAGCTGAATCAGGTTGAAATTTGACTTGATCTGAATTTCAAAATTTAAAATAATCTACTAGATTGAAAAAGTCTTTAGCTTTTATCATAAGCAATGGTAAAAGAGAAATTTGTGATTAATCTTTTACGTTTTTTTTCATTATTATTTTTATTTTTGATGTTCCAATCATACCATACATGTTAGCAAAGCTTGCAAAGTCGCGGATTTTAACGAAGATCAATAACAGTAAATTAGAAACTAAACCTAACGGTTCTAACGACTCTGCAATCCAGAGTTCGGCCTGAGCTCAGGTCTTTTTCTAAGTTCTAACTTAAATCTAATTAACTTCAACACGATCTAACAACAACTAACGTTTAACCGGCAAAACAAAACTGGAAACTTACAACTAGAAATAACGAATAACTTAGATTGAAAATGACAAAAATAAAGTTAGAACTTATACTAATTAATTTAAAGAAATTCTAAAACAAGTTTAATAAATTTATATTTTTTGTTATTTGACTCAAAAACACTTACAAAAGTGTTAATTAAAGCTTTATTGAAACGATAATAAAGCAACAAGTAATTACCCAATTCAACTATCAACAATCAATTATTCACAAAAAAAAAAGAACCTTAAATACTATTAAATTCTACTACCTCCACCACCGATACAAACTGTAGACCTTTACAAGAATTCCAATGTCCCTTTAACCAACTTTACGTCGATACAACACCTCGTTTTGTTGCCGTTTTCGTAGTCTTTTATATCCGAGTGACGTACAGTCCCGTGTTGCTTCATTTACATACTTATACGTAACAAGTTTAAAGTTATCAGTTTACAGAGTAGTCAATTCATGTCATCCTCTTTAAAATTTAATTATATACGAACAAAACAATACGAAATCATTCTTACATTCTCATATCGGACCAGTGGTAAAATTAGATTAGATGATGACGTCATTACCCGGGACAGCTCTTCCGGAGGACGGTTCCCGATTCCGTATCACATGATTGCTAACGACGACGAAGGTGGAAGTAAGTTAACTCGTAAATTAAAATATAATACGTTAGATAACAAGAAAACAACGATAAATAATAAAGTGCATAATAAAATATGATTATGAGTTAACTTCCTCACAAGTTGGCTGGACATAATACGTTAGATAACAAGAAAACAACGATAAATAATAAAGTGCATAATAAAATATGATAGGTCGGAGTTAACTTCCTCACAAGTTGGCTGGATCTATTATTAAAAATTAATCAATAGTGACACATTATTGTGGTACAATGTATCTATATTAGTGATGTGTTTTTTAGAATGGAATATTGGTTTTGGTATTTTATATAGATACATACTACTTTTTACAATGAATAACCAAAATACAAATATATAATTTTTTTTAATTAAGTAGGTATTTTCCCTATATTAACTATTGACTTTCATAGTATGGAGCCGTACTAAAGAGCAACAATTTGGCCACTGGATATATAACAATACATAATTTACCAGATATTTCCTAGCATTTGCCAGACAAAAAAATGAATCCACCACTTAGAGACAAGATTAACAGAGCCGGATTTGCATTTTTGGGGGCCCTAGGACGAGCAACGCTTTGGGCCCCTAAAAATTCAAATCAGCTATGTCTAATCTTAAAGGTTCCTATAACTTATGACCTTTAAAATTTTACTTTCTATCTAGCACTTTAATAAAAACCCATTTTAAAATTTTATTTTCTATCTAGCACTTTAATAAAAACCCATTTTTTTAATTAAAAGTTGAAAACTGATTGATAGTTTTGGGGCCCCTAGGACGCGGCCTAATCGGCTTATAGGTAAATCCGAGCCTGTATACAAAACATGGCAGTTGAACAATATCATTCAACTGTCATATTGCAACTACATTTATTTGATTTTGGATCTGAAACTCTTCATCTGTACGAAATACAATTCTTAGATCATTTAAATATAATTTTTGTTGTTTTAATAACACTACATGGAGAAAACGTAAGGATTGAATCTTGAATAGATTATCATCAGAATTATTCTACAGAAATAAATTCAGTTAGTTCGTCCATTTTTTTCAGTTAAAAAAATAATTTATACGTAAATTAGTTATCACTAAAAGGTGAGCTTAAACCATCAGAAACAAAACGAGACAAGAACAGGATATAAGATCTTTGCTACAAATGTACAATCGATATCAAGATATTGTTTTCAACGTTTGTAAATAAAGATCTTAGGTTGGTTCACTAAAAATATTCTCTCTTTTGTTTTTGATCGATATTAATTGTGGTTTAGTGTCAACTTACAGTATCTACTTAAAGGATAGTTCCATGCCATCTCAACAATTTCTGTGTTTCAGAAAATTGTTCATCTTTAGCGTAAAAATTAATAAAAGTTTAATGGATTGAATGATCGATAAATTGATTTAATGAGCTTATTTAAAATGCAGCTTAAATGATAAAATTAATGAATTTGTACTCAATACGTACGATAATGTGTGAGTTCTCATTAACTAAACTCATTCTTCGGAATTAATCACTTATTTTATAATAAATATACGGATTAAGTCATTAATAAATATATTAATGACTTAATCCGTATATTTCCATGAATCATTAAACTTTTTTAAAAAAATTAATTTGTTTCTAGTATCCAAGGCATATGCATATAAATTTCATATGAAAAAATATATATAAATATGTATAAAAACATTTTACACAATAGATTATCATAATGGAGTCAATAAAATACATTATAGTCATCATAACTATGGAGAACAAAAAGAGATTTTTTGAAAAAGCGCCATGAATCATTAAACTTTTTTAAAAAAATTAATTTGTTTCTAGTATCCAAGGCATATGTATATAAATTTCATATGAAAAAAAAATATATAAATATGTATAAAAACATTTTACACAATAGATTATCATAATGCAGTTAATAAAATACATTATAGTCATCATAACTATGGAGAACAAAAAGAGATTATTTTTCTTTTTTCTCTAGATATATCACGATTTTTTATATTAGTTAACAAAAATGATCTGACATTTTAATTTACATATTTAAATTACAGTAATTTATCACTGTATAACGCGATTAAAATGCAATGTAAAAATTAGAAAAATGTTAAAAGAAAAAGGTAATAGGAATTTATGTCGACCAGACAACATTAACGATTTTTATTAATATAAGTTTCTAACACAGTTTCCAGTTAATGTCCGTCTTTAAGTTTTAACCTTACATTTTCTATAGAAAATCTTTTGTTTTATGGTAACTTTTGTTAATTTGTCTTTAAATACTAATTTAACAAGTACTAATAAACAAACTAAAAAATTATTTTGGCAACGTGAATTATGTATTTTGTAACCTTACGAAAAAATATATTTTTTGTTTGTTTTGGTATCAGAAAAAATTTAATATTAATATTTAAATGTGTTCTCTTGTATAATAAAAGTGTAAACTATTCGCTTTTATATATTTTTCTTTGTTTTAATAAATTTCTGAGAAACAAAATTAATTAAGTTTCATAATAATTTCTTTTTATTTTACTTTAACAACTATTTATTGCATAATAGATTTGTTTTCTTAGAACTAACAACTTAATAATTTTAACAGATTTCGTTGAAGACGATTGCTTAAATGGCACATTAAAAATTCCACTTAAATCATCCGGTTACGATTCGAGCACAGTGATATTCGCATCCAGAAATGGCCATTCTTCACCTAATCACAAATGTAACGTCATCGTAACACCAGAAGCAGGATACGGAACTGTTATTATTTTCGAATATGTAGACATTTCTAAAGATGAGTTATGCAGAAGTTATTTGCAGGTAATTTTTTCCCTTTGCTCTCCTATAATTCTCAATATAATTGCAACTGCACTCGATACTACGAGTGCTGAATGATTAAATTAAACTGGTTACGTTTAAGTCGACGCGCGTCGATTCGCGCCAGCGCAACTGACGCGCGTCGATTAACTATATATAAAAAAAAAAAATCAGCTAATAATTAAGAGATTCCGAATTTAATTACGTTATGACACTTAATTGATCTTAGCCTTATATATATTGATATTGTTAGAAAACTGATATTAAATAAGGAACGGATCGTATCATAAAAATTAATTTATTGACAAATATTAATCGATTTTCGATATTAGATAGCCAAATATTATTAATGATAGATGGAATATAGATAAATATGCTATAAAAATATTAAATTTTCTGTTAAAAATCAACAATTTGTCAAAAATCAACAAAAATCAACGAAATATAAAAAATTTCCTAAAAGAAGTATCATAAAAATTAATTTATTGACAAATATTAATCGATTTTCGATATTAGATAGCCAAGTATTATGGAATATAGATAAATATGCTATAAAAATATTAAATTTTCTGTTAAAAATCAACAATTTGTGTCGAAATATAAAAATTTCCTAAAAGAAAAAAATGATCAAAGAATATGTAAAGTTATCTTTAAAATAGTATAAAAATTCTGAGTTACAATATTATTAATATCTTCGATTATATCACCATATTTAAATCACTTCAATCACTGGGCCTAATTAATTTGCAGGAAGTCTTCTCATTCCGGAATCCCCATCGCAATTTGAATCTTTCATAACTCAGAACACGATTTCCCATAGGAACAGTGCTAAAGTTCCCCAATCACCAAATATTCAAAATATTCAACAGATTAAAAAAAAAAAGAAATACAATACAATAATATTAAATAAATAAATACATACTTCAAGATAAAAATTTTCAAACTATATTTCATTAAGTCATAGTATATATGCTGCTATACATTGCAAAATTAATTTATTATAAGATGTATGCTTGTATAAAAATTTATATGCATATGCCTTGGATACTAGAAACAAATTAATTATTTTTTTTTAATTTAATGATTTATTATAAATTAATTTTATGCAGATTTAAACTCGTTCTGTGCAAATTATTTCTAATTAATTTTATATAATAATATCGAAATTAAATACCAAGATTATAATTTAAATATATGGACTATTGTTAAATTTTCCTTTTAAGCTTAAATCTTTGAATTTATTTTTTAAAATTAAATGTTTTATTTATTATTCGAATTTGCATTCAATAAGTTATTAAAACTGTTTCATTAACATAGCAATAAAATTAACATATTATTATTTTCTCATAATATTATATTGAAAAAAATCACTTTAAAATTCTTCATGTGAGCTTGCATTTTGTAAGCTTATATGTGTGTTATTCATAATTATATTTTAAAGTTGAGATATTTAATTCAACACCTAAGTTGGTATATATTAAAAATATTCTACATAATTGTAGATAGTTATGAATATGAATTTAAGTTACATAGAAGTTTCAAGTTGTAGAAATTTTATATTGTAAAGATTGAATGAGTTATTAACAATTATAAACAGAAATTAGACATTTGGAGGCATCTTTAATGTTAAACTTCTTCTAGAATTAAACGTTAAATGACTATTAAATAAAAATAAATCAAATCTTCAAGTGAATTACATGATAGGCTATAAAAAAAGAAGCAGATCCAATGTAACGGCTCGGGGTTTCGCAATTGTTCAGTCAACGAGAGGCACAACTGTGATAGGCTATAAAAAAAGAAGCAGATCCAATGTAACGGCTCGGGGTTTCGCAATTGTTCCAGTCAACGAGAGGCACAACCGAGGAGAGAAATCCATTGAACAATACAAAGGGGATGGATGGTTTATAAATGGAACGGAAGTTATCCCACAAACATGATTTCAACAATAACTACCAACAATTCTACACGTTTGTGTAAGATATAGGCCTACATAAATTTCAATTCATCTTGCGGGTTTTTCGATTTCTAAACTTTACTTTTCTAACATTACAAGAGAAAATAATCTATAAAGTTAATTGATATTTTATATGATATGCAGACTAATAATAACAAAACAATAAAATAATTAAACTGCCGTTTTTTATATAATCTTATATATATTTTTTGTATAAAATTTTTGCAGTTCTGTTTATAGAAAAATTTACTTGTTTTTAACATCTTAACTTTATTCTATATTGAGTTACATATAAAATGTTAATACTTACGAAAAAGTAATACATAATATTTCTCAATATATATATACTATTATATACTTACGACATTTTAGTTTATTTACCAAAGTATTAAAATATTTACGTAAGTAAGACTATAATAAAACTCTCGTAAGAGACAAGTAGAGGAGCTTTGAACAAATAGAAAATATATACCTTGTAAGAATGCGAACTTTTTATCCGATTTTTTATTATATGACAAAAATAAAAATTCAATGATAGCAACAAACGAATCTGCTTTGATTAAATAAGAAAGTTAGATGATTAAATGTGAGTTTGATCATCTGCTTCCCTCAAGCAGATGAACAAATATTAATGAACTATTTGTGACGGTAAAAATATCAAAATTTTATTAATCCACCAATTGTAACTTATTTTACTTTTTCAGAATAATGTTAATTGGTTATGGATTTTTAGTTATCATACACCTAAGATTAAAAATGAACGATTAATATTTTATATAAAGTCTATAATGGTGCTAATAATAGTATTATAAGAAAAAGAAGTTTAAAACAGAAGTTTGTTGTTCTTTGAAAACATCTTTTCAGATGGTTTTAGATATTTTTATGTTAGTTAATTTTTAAATTAATTAGAACACAATATAGTCTACTGCATTCCTTTCTTAACCATTTATAAAATATCTGCAACAAAACTGTGCTTATAACTTTTATCTATCTATGGAAGTAATTTACGACATAATGCTAATATAATAATGTTAGATTATGCTAATAAAAACGATGAGCTATATGGCACTAAATTAATTATTTTAATTAACATATTGTTTTCTGTTATAACAAATATAATTAGGATTCTTCTGATTGCATACAATTGTCTCTTTCGCATTGCTTATTGATGCTTTATGAAACTCCATTCCTGGCAAAATTTTACGCTCTTTCTACGCTAAATATTTATATAGATATCTATTAGGTTCAATACGTATTTTCTTCTATAAATAAATATATAACGATCTTTTTCCCCATACTGTTAACCATTACAATGCGATACTACAGTACAGAATAGAGTAAATTATTCTTTTTATTCTACTTATCGTACAAATCTTGACATCTTGAACTTTAGCGCCAAATCGCTTATTATTAAGTTTATTCTTCTATATTGTATCGATAAAACTTATGAGCTAAACTCTAATAAACTGTCTACATTCTGCTTTAGTGGAAGCATGAATTTGTCTTCATCCCGCTTTTCAGAGTGGCTGTTGATAACTGTAATTTTCACTCTGTTTATCTATAAAATTTGCACTTTGTCTTGATAATAACTGCAAATTTTGATCCTAAAGCCAGTTCTCACCATCCATAACTCTACCGCAAGTGTGAGTTTGAAATATATCTTTTTTCCTCCTCTCTTTTTTTATTTTTCAATATCCAAGTAACTTAATTTATTTCTTTTTACTTGCTGTTGAACTCTGAAGGAAATTAAAAATAATTATTTCGCTTTTTTGAAGTTAACGATCTTCTTAAACTTGTAACCTTACATTCGAAGGTTGCAAGTTCTAATCGCTATCTTTTAATTATCGGAGGAATTACGTTATTCGACTGTTAAGCAGTAATTTTTTCTTATGACACTAATTATTTTCTAAGTTAGATTCTCACCTTAATTTGAGCTCTGATATAATAAATGTTTCCCCGTTCCCACTCCTGTTCAACCACTTCTTTTTTTTTTTTTATAATGGCTTCTGTTCACGGTTTTGAACCCACAATCTCTTATGCATTGAATTTTAAAGGATAACTCATAAATCGAACGAGATTTTTAACCTTTCTTTAATTATGATATGTTAAAATATAAAAAATTAATAGTAGGACCTATAAATAAATTATCTAATAAAGAAAATATTTAATAAAAATTTTAAATTATTTATTCTTTCTTTATTTTAATAATTGTAATAATTTCATTCACTGAAGAAAAATTTTGCTCAATCGACGATTGCAGTTTTAAAACACGTTCAAATTATTTTGCAATAAGATAATCGAATTAACTAGGTTGATAAGAAAAATTAATCATCAATACTTACTAATCTTCTTAATGAAACACAGAATTAGATATCTTATTACTGTAAAAACAGATGGAATTATTTATCTGTTTACTCATATAAAAATATGTTACACATCAGAAAAAAACTGATAACAGTCTTATCGCACAAAAATCTAGAAATTTAAGTAGAAATAACTTTGATATTTTATTCTTTATATAATTTAATTTAATTATTATTTAATCAAATTATCTTAAGAATAATTTTTTTTACCTAAAATTATGCTGATACGATGCAAATTTCACAGAAAAATTATCATCAGTCGATTAAAGGTTTATCCATAATCAGAAGCCCTTTTAAACTATAGAAAATATATAAAATTGATTGTAATAAAAATAAGGAATAACAAGAAAGAAATAAATAGCTTAGCTAATTTTGTATAGAACCAAATTGTTTAAAGAAAATAAGGAAAAAATGTATTTTTAAAAAATTATAAATTCCTGTCTGGTAAAATACATACTTTTAATCTGATTGTTCTTTCGATTATACTCTTATAGCTAATTTAGAGTTTAAATCGATTAATGGATTTCTCTAAAATCAGTTAGCGGGGTTTTCTTTTCGTACTAAAGTTTAATGTGTCTGCTTTTATCTAACTAATTGCTTTATTCCGTTAATTTCTTTCAATTTTCATCACTTTTAAATTTATTTCATCTATTCTGTCTTCAGCATGTTGACCCAGCTATTCATTTTGATTTACAATATATTAAGGAAATATAATACTGTATTTATTTTTATTATTTTTAAATGATACAAAGTCAGCAACTCTATTTACTTTTCTCTGTTCTTGATATTCTTTACACTGCACTGTCTTCTCCATTATCTCAAACTCGTTTAATCAAGTTTTTATTGGCATTTTCGGAATTAAAAATGCTCATTGGTTTTTCTTGCTACTTTATTGTGTTTGTGATTTGCGATGTTGTCAAATGCGATTAACAAGTTCTTATAAAAGGATCTTCCAACATATAGGGTATATGATCATTTCAATGTATTTTTACTTAGGGTAAAACGGGGGAATATGACCCGTAGGGGAAAATGGCCAGTTATAAGCTTATCGCCAGCACTGCCTAATCAACGACTAATCTAGCACTAATAATCAACGACTGTATGCTACATTAAATGCCTCTGCCGAAAAAAAAACCTATTTTTTAATTTTTAATATTAAAAATGCTTTTCAACTTATAATTGGCCATTTTCCCCGACTGGTCATATTCCCCCGATTTACCCTAATTTATCTTTTGAGTCTAAAGTTGAAGACTTCTCCTCTTGAAAACTATAAGTAGTCACTGAAAAAATTAGGCTCTTAAAAATGGGCCTGAAGATGCTCCTTCATCCGCTTTATGATGGATCCGATATAGCAATTTCAGATTACCTTTAGTTCATCTTACCCTAGGTAACTTGAAATCGTGTTCAGATTGCAAGGAAGTTGGATGAAATCGATTTCAAGTTATTCCTGAGAACAGCTTGAAAGCGATTTCATCCTACCCTCTATGATTCCAGTTTGTCTCCTCAAAATATCTATGTATCTATATTTATTTGGCTATTTATTTTTTGCATAAACATAGATAAACTGACAAAAAAAATAATAATAATAAAAAGTATAAAATTTTTATAGAGCATCATGACAAAAGAATAGAAAATTTTTAATCATATATAATACTACGATTGCTTTCATATTATTGTGATTTTAACATAATGAAATAAATTTGGACATAATTATTTATTTGAAAATTTTTTACGAAGAAAAATTAGATCAGTCAACACAATACAAAACTTTGAAACATTCTATTAGTTTCGCCATACTTCTCACATTTTTCTTCCGATAAACATTTTTAAGAACAAAAGATGCATAACCGAACATTTTTATTGAGTGCCAAATGCTAGCAGCTCCAAGGAAGACTCTAGCATCCTCTAATTTTCATCAATTTTCCTAAATAATAGTACAGTATAAGCAAAATTACTGTTTTCTTATTCAAATGCCGTTCAAATAAAATCCATTATTCCTTTCAATCAAATTGCTTGGCCGAGTTTGTCCTATATAGATATTTGGAGCTGCCATTGGTGACAAATTCTTTTGCGGGCCATTAGGAAAAAATTTAACACAGGCAACAATCCTTAACAGTCGGATTTACTTATATAGTAAATGTGGAAATGACAATAAATGGTTAAAGTATAAACCATTCAAAACAGATACGAAAGACATTCGTGCTCACTTTGAGCCTGTTGAAGTTTTTGTGATTGATAATTTGGTTGAGTTTAACAGTGAACTATATTTTTATTCAAAAATTGTAATTAAATTCTGTATCCCTAATGAATATTCATTCTTGTAATTATATATTTTTTCTAGAGGTGTCTCCATTTAGATTGAATCTTTATATATCTTATATTTTTGTACATAATGTGTCATGTATTGTATTTTGAACTAGTGTATGAGTTACTACTGTATAACTAGTCGATAACATTTTTTGTAACTTTTCAGATATTGAGACTAGCTTCCAATTTTGTTTGTTTCACGTGTTTTTATTCAATAAATGTATCTTGAGTTGTAAACATAGGACTTTATCACTTTAGCTACATCAGAGAGGGGGATAACATGAACAGTGCAGGGGTAATATGAAATCAGCTTCAGGCTATCCCCCGAGAGTAATATGAAATCGATTTCAGATTACTGGGATGTAACTTGTAAGGAGGGAGTAGCTCGAAGTCTTTACACCGGTCTTAGTGCTATACTTAATTTATAAAAACGAAATTAAATTATTAATATATAGTGTAGTTTAAGTTCCATACAAAATTTTTTCTTTGAAATATACGAAATATATTTATTTTAAAAATTTGCAAATGAAACAATCTTAAGTTAATGACAAAAAATAAATACATTTTTTCGATATCATTTCTGATACCGAATTTAACAAGAATAAATATTTAATTCTTTAGTTTTCTGTACAATTTTGAAATATTTTAAACAAAAATTAAAAGTAGACTAATCAACTTACAGTAAATAGTAATACTGCATATTAAACTAGTTATTTTATTTATTATCAAACATACTTTCTAAGAGATCATTTTTCATAATCCTGAATCCCGTTAATTCGTATCTCATAATGTCAGGCCTATATTGCATTATGAAATCTTATAAAAAATGATATTTAATCAAAATGTTTTAATATTCTACTTAATGATACCAATATTAATAATTTAACTTACTGTTCTTTTGATACTTTACAATAAAACATTAAAAGCGTTAAAATTATATTACTTTTATATATTTTAAAATATGTAAATTTAAACATAATTCTAAACTATTTTAATAACATTTTTAAGTATTGTTTTGTGTGATAATTCAAATTACTCTTAATTAGGTTTGTGGAAGCAATGAAGATGAAGACTGCAAGCGTAAAAAATTCTGTAAAATGAAAGATAAATTGTCAGAATCCTTTAACGGAGGTGTCATTTTTCATTATATGACTTCCGAATTTCTAGATGCCAAACATAATTCTGGATTCCAGTTAACTCTAACTTCCTATAGAGCGGGTAAAGTATATAGATATTTAAAAATAGATAAAGTATTTTATTTTAACAACTAATGAGTAAGATGTTTTTGCAGCTTTACATAAAAATTGCGGAATATCTAAAGAAAACTTTTTATGCGAAAATCATCATTGTATCTGGAAGGGTCTTCGATGCGACGGTCGAGACAACTGTGGTGACGAAAGCGATGAAATAAACTGCCGTAAATAATTTTTTTTTTATTATTATCTTAAAATAATTTTAGATTAGTCATTCGTGTATATTTATTTATTTATTTTTTAATAGTTTTCTAAAAATTATTTATATAAATCTTATGTTTTATACAAATACGATTACGAATTGTTTGAATTATTATTAGTAAATTTTACCTTTAAATAAGAAATCTGACTCGAATAAAACTAGTTTACCTTTTCTTTTTACTCTTTTTTATTACAAAAACATTTTAAAACTACTCTTTGGTATTCATTTAGTAGTCTATGTAATCTCTGTTAATCCGCAGAATGTCTTACGAACTAAACTTTGTAGACCAATAAAAGTTTTTGGAAAATCCTTTCTTATTAATTAAATTTTATGCTTCTTAATTTTGAGATTTCTGTTAATATGTCAAAAGTGATTGGAAATTTTGAAACTATATTACTACAGAGAGTTTATGAAGTCATTATGAAATATATTTTGTTCCACATAGACTTATGCAAATTTAAATATATTTTATGTATAATTACTAGTGTAGGCCTATATATATATTGTGCATTCTTTTAAGATAATTAGCAAATAATTTTTATATTATTTTAATTAAAGTATAAGAAATTTATTAATTAAAAA